>RJWJ010008486.1:0-53322 GCA_004363605.1 Indri indri
ATTTGCTTAACATCACTTTGAGTGGTATTATATTGTGGCTTGCTCTATGACCACCACTCTTCCTTAACTTAAGCATTCCTTTCTACTGACTCCAAATTTTTAGACAAAGCTTGACACTCTCAACCAATTGCCAGTCAAAGAATCTCTAAATCCACCTATGACTTGTAAGCCCCTACTTTGAGATGTCTTGCCCTTTCAGGTTGAATCAATATATACCTTCCATGTATTGGTTTATGATTTTACCAGAAATTCCTATCTCCCCTATATGTATAAAACTGAATTGTAATACGACCGCCTCTGGACTACTTACTCAAAGCTTCTTAGGTTGTGTATCCCCAAGCCATAGTCACCTATATTGGCTCAGCATAAACCTCTCTAAATTATTTTATGGAGTTTGTTTTTTTTTTTTCTGTTAACGATTCCATATTTGCAAATCTACTTACTCACTACAATTTATTTGTAATCCCCAAATCAATACTTGCTGCACTTTTCATGGATATTTGTAGATGTGTGTAGAGCAAAAAAAGATTTTAGTTTCCCTTGTACGCCTACCCAGCAAAAATCGAACCAGGAGATGGTCTTCCTTGTTTTACCTCTTCTACCATAAACTGTGTCCTTTTTGTAGTCTATTTAGTGCCATGTTTTTGCATTTTTGTGCTTTTTTTGTTGGTGTTTTTGGTCTTAAAATGACCTCTAAATGTAGTATTAAAATGCTGCTTTGTGTTAGTAAGTCACAGGAAGGCTGTGATTTGCCTTATGGAGAAAATATGTGTGTTAGATAAGCTTTATTCAGGCATGAGTTATAGTGGTCTAGACCATGAGTTTAATGCTAACTAATCAATAATACAGTACACTTATAAAGAGAAAGATGAAATCCACTGATCTGTATGTGAAAGTCCCTCCAGAAATTGCTAAAGTAACATCTATCATGTATAATGAAACTATAGAAAAGCAGCTAAATTTGCATATTTGTGAGATGACAGCTGATTTTAAAAAGAGAGTAGTGGACACCATAGCTGTGAGGCTAGAAGCCAAAGAAATTTATAGCCACATTATCCAGAGTCAGGAAAATGTTAAATCCTTCTTGACTAGTGTGTAATTATGAAGACATACTATAAATAATTAATTATTTGTAAGATGTGTATAATAAATAAGGTGTCTTTAAGCAGAACCATACATTAAACAAGGCTATATATTGATCAGCTTATGGAAATGTTGTGACCAGAGGCTTGCAGGAGCCTAATTTTGTGTTTCCTCTAGGAACAATGGTTCAGTATTTCCTAATTTAGCATTTTCAGCAACTTTATACAATGTAACTGCTATAAATTACGAGAATCAATTTTTCTTACTACGAGTCAGGCATTGTTCCAGGCACTAGGAATACAATAATAAATAAGACAAATAATAAGTAAGACCCTTGTGGGTCTTACTGTTTAGTGAGGGAGATATATATTTATATATAAAAGACAAATGTATCAATGCATAAACCCTGCACAAAAAGATAAATCAGGATCAGAGGACAGAGAGTGGTAGGGGCTACTATGTGTGGCAGAAGAGCTGGATAAGACCTCTCTAAGGATGGGACATTTGAGGAGAGAACTAAATGAAGTGAGAGGGCAAGCCATGTGAATGTCTAGCATTCCAGAGGCTGAGGGAAGAGGGAAAGAAAGCCAAGTACAAATTCCTGGAGGTAAAACATGAATGAATCCTATTCATCTTTTGTTGTCAAAATACATAGCATGAGTCTTAGTATCCAGTAGACACTTAATCAATATCTTGATTGACTTGCTTATTCTTTTTGAGTACCATGGTGTAGTCATCAACAAGAAAGCTAAGGAAAAGGAGTGGGAAGGGGATCCTTTTGGTCTGCTGAGAAACGTCATAAAATCATAAATCTAAAAGTTTGAGGGATTCAAGAAATCATCTAGTAGATCAGGTGAATATGATATTATTTCAGCTATTGTGGAGATAACCCCAAAGAGATTTGTCTAAGTTTCAAAGCCAATAATTGTAGGAGACAAGACTGAGTTTTCTGACTCCTAGCATGGGAGATTTCTGACTAGATAGGAGTTTTCTAACTCCAAGCATAGTATATTTTTGTAACTTATGCAAGTATTTAAATTTTATTTAGAAAAAGATTCTTTTGGGGAAAATATGCCTTGTAGAGTAGATTCTGTACTATACCTCAATAATGCTACCCTAAAAGATTTTTAATTTATTGTTTAGTTTTTCCTCCTTCAGCATAAGCAAGAACTTCTCGCTCTAAAGAAATATGTTAATCAATAAGGCATATGGCCAATTATTTATTTTTCTTTTTCTTTCATTTGTTTATTCATTCAGTCAATAAGAAATTATTGCATTCCTACTGTGGACCAAGCAGTGTGTCAGTTAATTAGGTGACAGAAACAATAAGTCTGGACAAAATCGAATGAAAGACTGCACCCTGGAGCTACTTAAGCACTAGACGCAGAACAATAATATTTTAATTGTACTTGAAATTTTACTTTATTTAAGAAGTGGGGGAAGAGGATGATGAATAGTGAAATAGATAAACAGAATCATAGAGACCTAGATTCCAACACAACTTTTCAATAGCCAGTTAACTTGGGACAATCAATTCTGAGATTCAGTTTAATCCTATCAAAATATAATTTTAGAAAAGTTAAAAATATAACTTACCTACAAATAAAACCAAGCATGTTTTAAAGATTTACATTATTAATGAAGAAAATTGCAGGTGGTACAACTGGCTCAAAGGAGAATTTGAGAAACAAAGAGTTATATATCCTATCAGGCAAAGCATGCTGAAATAAATTTCCTAAATTAGAGACAAAACAATTTAATAATATACAGGACAATGAAACCTTACTCCTTTGGATTACTTATATTCTATGCTGGACAGAAATGATATTCATTTCTTCTGGACACTGATCTACAAGTTAACATGTATTTTTATAGAATTTGTTCTTTAATCAATAGTCAATAGTAAATTTATCAAAAGAATATTCTCTAGAACATAAATAATCCTTGATCTTATTGAACAATGCTATGTTGTGATTTTAAAAGTACAGGCAGTCATTCTTTGCCTTATTTGCAAGTTTTGGAAGATTTTCTCTAGAACTTCTCTATAAAATGAGGTTATATGAAAAAAATCCCAAAAATATTATGGAGAGTAGAGGCAACTCAATGCCTGGTGCTTAATAAATGCTCAACAAGTGATGGTTAAGTGTCTGACTACCAGGCTTTCTCCATCTTCCACTGTATAACTCCTTACACTGTTACAAAGCCTTAAATGGAAGATATTATAGAAACAGTAGCAGAGGAAATGAGTCTGAATAATCCGCAAAACGGGCATATTCCTCTTCTTCTCAATGGTTGATAAGAAGAGCATGGAACACCAGCACGACACCCTGAACAGTAAGAGGCTACTTTGTCATGTGGTTTGAGATAAGTTGCTCCTAATAGAAAACAGTATTGAAAACTAACAAAGTAACATGGATTTAGTCATGCCTGCTAATGTTTTATTTGTTGGTCATATTTCTGCATTTCCAATTACTCTCCAGGTACTGCTAAAGCAGCTCCATTGGAAAGCTCCATAAGTAGGCAGCAGCATCTTCAATTGGTTTTAATATGTAAACGTGACACAATTTAAATATTTCTGCTACACAGATACCTTTTTTCTCCTTATTAAAATAAATTACTCAGCTCACAAAATTATCTGAACAGTAAGGCACAAATAAGAGAGCATTATTGTTTGCTGCTTGAAGAGATAAGCAGTTAAACATCTAGAGGTGAAGTGGAGGACAATTAACATCCCAGCCCACTCAATTATCATACAATGCCCACTTCTTAGGGAATTAGAGCTATTGCAATCGCTGCTATGAATAAATGAGTATTTTAGATCTCAGAGGGTAATACAATAGTCTTGAAAATAATCTTTTTATGAGACTGTGGCTTTATCAGTTATAGTTTAGAGTTAAGATAAACACTGACTATGGATTGAATTGTAATGACTGCTGGAGGGTGCTTGCATTTGTGTTTTCAATATTATTAATTTTGCAGTTCTACTCTTCTTGTCTAATATACTTTGTGAAGTAAGTCTTGGCAAAGAGACTCCAGCTCACTTTTAATGCTATCTTCCTTAGTGAATTTTAGCATCAAATAAATTAAGTTATAAAAACTACTCAAAAGGAAATATTTTCTAAAGGACTTGTGGCACGATGTTTTTCAATGTACATGGATGCCCAGGACAGCATGGTCTCTCTGACACTTAACCTTGCTGAAAAAACGCTTAAGAACAGCTTAGGCAGAGCTTCAAAGTGAAAGAAAAACAAAAGAGAACACTTGGTGTGTGTGTGTGCTCTCAATCTCATGAAATGTAGAGAGGCATTTTGTTTGTTTGCAGTGTTTAACAAAAATCTTCTTCCTGGGACATTTTGACCCAGTTTTTTGAATCTTTATCAACTGAGTTGCTGATTTCCTCTGCAGCTGCCAAGGTTCAGATGTTTTGTTTTTTTTTTTTTTTTTCTCCATTTGACCAGCAGACAAAAGCAAAACTAAATACATGATGGCTTTAGAGAAGACTAACTACAAAAGAAAGCCTTAGAGGGTCCCAAATAGTGGACCATATGTGAAATAAAATGGGCCAGCCATTAGCATCAGCTGTGAACATATTGCACCAACTGGGAATGAAAATAAAACATTCAACTACCAACTGTTATAATCTGTAAATAGTCAAAGTAATTCCTGTAGGCTCCCCAAATACATGCAAAGGGTGCTCATCAGGACCCCATTGTCCTGTTTGCAGGTAAAGTGGCTTACTTGAAAAACATATAAAGAGATGAATACAAAAAAAAAAAAAAAAAAAATCCATGTGGTTTAAAAGACTCCAGGGATTTAGGAAACTGTATCCAAAGATTACAAACTGAGGATAATGAAAGGGTAGCGAATTTTGATGCAACTTTTCAATACTAATATCCCAAGCCTAAAATTCCCTACAGTTAAAACTGGCAGTGAACCCTAGGAAATTTTAGAACATACCAAAGCTCCAAAGAATTTAGTTTGCAGCTGGCAAGGGTTTACCTACCTTCTAGTTGCCTCTCATTTAATAATGTATATAAGGAACAGATGGATAGAGTGTTCCTAGGTGAACTAGGCTCTCTGTAGTATCAGTTGCAATGAAAAACTGGACTTTGAATATTTAATGGCAGAAAAAAACAAAGTCTTAAGAAAAAATTAGATGCTATACATGCAATATATACCATTGATTTAACACATGTATTTTATGCAAAGCAAGGGTTTTATCCAACAAAATTTAGCAAGACTAATCGAATGTTTGAAAAGCATATACATATATGTATATACACACATGCCTTTACTTACGGCAAACACTCTATATTTAGATCTATTAAAATTGCATGTATGTAGTAGAGATTAGTACTAACTACATTAATATATATCTTTTATTGGTAAAATTTTTCAGAAGGCAATAAAAATCCTTTGTACCAGTTAAATACCAACTACTTCTTTAACACTAAACACAAAACCTGAAAACTTGGCTTTGCCACTTTCTTGCTGTATGACCTTGAGCAAGTCTCTAAATGGCTCAGTCTCATTTTCCTCATCCGTAAATAAAGATGATAATAACACCACCCTGCATGCTCAGAGGGTTTCTGTAGGAACACAACAGATGCCATTTAAAGTGTTAAGCATCACCCAATGTGTACTTATTATGACAGGCATCACCCTGGCAACATGGACATAGTTCTCTTCTTTAAGGACTTCTCAGACTAATGAAAGAAATGACACATAAATTTATAATTTATAATTTATAATACACTGCAGTAAACCAAGAAATAAATACATTCATAATGTTCAATGGGAGCAGAGCCTGAGGAGGAGTGTTAAAGGAAATTTTCTCTGAGGAAGTGATACCTGGGTTGGATTTTAACTATACAGCATATTGTACACATTAGGGATGTGCTAGTAAAACAAATTTTATAATTACTGTGGGAAAAAATATATAAATATACAAAAATAATATAAGTATAAAATATAAATTTATGCTTATACATATAAATAATAAAATAAAAATATTTTTGAATAAAAATGATATAAATACATAAAAACAATGTAAAAACTTCAGTGAGGAATTTTGTTACAGTATTATATTGTATAGTTTACCATACTTAGGTATAAATATGACCTATATTTAAGAGATGATAAGGATCTATTTCTGTTATAGCTGACTAACCTACCAGATATGACCTTCCCCCAACCAGATAAAAACTATAAACTCTAGGGAGAATAAAAAAAAAAACCCAATAATCTGAAGGCACTAGCCATTGGAGAAAAAAGCAAAACCTGGAGGGGAGTCAAAATGGAAGGAAGGGAAGAGCACAAGATGAGTTATACATTTTTGCGACTTTTAACCTGAAGACAGTCTGAAGATAGTACTACTTGAGTGGTTAAAACATCAATAGGAAATTCTCTGTTTTTCTGACCTATAAAATCAGATGTTAGAGACAATCAAACTGCTAGAAAATAAGTAATAAATAGTGGAAAAGAGATAATTAAAGAAGGAGGGCCCTAAGTTAGATACACACACACACACACACACACACATATTCTTGCCTAGTCCGTTGATGACGTCTGGAGGGGTTAAGAATGGGATACATTCAGAACAGTCCAGCTAAAAATAAAAATCACAACGGAAGACTAAGCAACATAGCAAGACCTCATCTCTTAAAAAAAAAACAAAAATAGCCCACTGCGATGACATGTGCCTGTAGTCCTAGTTACTTAGGGGGAGCTGAGGCAGGAGGATTGCTTGATCCCAGGAATTCAAGGCTGCAGTGAGCTATGCTTATACCACTGTACTCCAGCCTGGGTGACAGAGCAAGACCCTGTCTCAAAACAAAACAAAACAAAAACACAAGAGAGTTTTGAGCTGAAACTCAAAAGACAAGTTTTCAAATTGAATCCAAATGCTAATTGCCTACTAAAACAAAGACATTAGCACTCTACAGAGAAAACTAATGGAATCCAGGGTCTTCAAAGAAAAAAATATCACAATGTCCAGAATACTATCTAAAATTACTCAGCCTATGAATAACTAGGAAAGTATGCCTCATTCTCCAGAAAAAAGACAATCAAGCAAAAGCAACCTGAAGGTTACCCAGGTGATAAAACTAACAAATAAGGATTATAAAGGAGATATTATAACTACTGCAATTTCAACAAATAAAAATATCACAATAATTCAAAAAATAGGCATTTGAAATGGAAACTTCATAAAAATAGGAACTTCTGGAACTTAACATTACAATATCTGAGATAAAAATTTCAGTGACTAAGCTTAACAGAAGAATGAAGATACCAGAGCAAAGAGTTGTAAACTGAAGACAGATCAATAGCAATTATGCAGTGTAAAGAAGGGAGAGGAAAAAAATAGAATAAAAAATGAACCAAACCTGAAAGACCTGTGGAATGATTCCAAAAGTTCTAACCTACTCGTAATTTAAGTATCAAAAGAGAAGACACAGATGGGATAGAAACATATTGTTGAAAGACATAAATTTGCGGATTTGAGAAGTTCAACAAACATCAAAAAGGATAAATATGTATGGATCCACAGCACATTTAAACTGCTAAGAACCACAGAAAAAGAAAATTCTTGAAAGCAACAAAATTAAAATGACATATTATATATAATTAGCTATGATTTGAATTTTACTGACTTCTTATCAGAAACTATGGAAGACAGAAGATGGTGGCAGAACATTTTTTAAGTGTTTAAATTTAAAGAACTACCAATCCAGAATTCTATATTCAGTGAAAATATTCTTCTGTGGGGGAGAGGGGAAACTTCCCTTCAACTTGCAATAAGGTAGACTAGTAAGAGAAAGAGCTTTATTTACCGTGCACACAGGGAGAATCACAGAGTAATTCCGCGATATCCCAATGGGGTCCAGAAATTTATATACCCTCATTTTAGAGGGGAGGCAGAGATGAGGAATACAGGTAATTCTGTTTAGGGGAAAGAAATGGTTACTAGGAAGGATAAATAGATACCAGGGAGAACGAATGGGGGGGGGCGGGGAACGTTGACTTGCAAATGATTCTCTTTGTAAATTAAATTAACCTGAGAGACAGGTATTATATTTAAAATGATTTGGGACAGATCTGCCTGCAATTTTTGATCTTCTTTCCTGTAATATATTGAGATAACAGGGAGGGGAAAGAAAGTTGATTGTTCTTTTTGAGGGGGCTGGCTTTTTTGCGAAGAAGCAGGGAAAGCCTCTTCCAAGGCCTGTTAATCTCTATGGGCCTTTAAGTCAAAATACTCTTTACACCAAGGAGTCATATTTTGGGGTGAAATTTCCTGAGCTCCTTCACTTCAATAATGAACATGGTATAAAGGAACTTCATACCGGAAAAAAAAAAAAAAAAAAAAAAAAAAAAAAAAAAAAAAAAAAAAAAAAAAAAAAAAACACAACTCTAGAAAAATCTGATTCTAACAGAAGTGAACTAAAAGAAATGCTAAAGGAAGTTCTTCAGACTAAAAGGAAATGATACCACATGAAAGCACAAGTCTTTAGGAAGGAAAAAAGAGCATCAGAAAGAATAAATATGTGAGTAAATAAAATCAACTATTTTCCTCATCTTCTATAAAATATTATTGTATTGTGAGAGATTATAATTTATCTAGATATAATATATGAAAAATATGGCATAAAGAATGAAGGACAATAAGTGGATCTATAGGATGCAAGATTACTATATTTGACATGATGTAGTGTAATATTAACTATAAGTAGACTGTGAGAAGTTAATATGAATAATGCAAACAAGAAGAGCTAAAAAAATCACATAGATATATTAAGATAGAACTCTAAAATTATTCAAGTAATCCATAAAAAGGTGGAAAAGGAAAATAGTGAAATCAGAACTAGAAGGGACCAAAATAATAATAAGGAAACAAATAATAAAATGGTGGAACTAAATACAATTATATTGATAATTACAACAAATGTCAATAGAATACACATTCCAATTAAAAGGAAGAATTTGTCAAAATGATTGAAAATACAAAACCCAATTAAATACTGTCTAAAGGAAATGCACTTAAAATATAAAGACACCAATAAATGGAAAGAAAATGGTTAAAAATGACAATACCATGAAAATAGTAATTGCAAAATAGCTCAAATAGGTGGACATTAATATCAGATAAAACAAAGATAAAAAAATCAGAGATCATTTCAAAATGATGAAAGGATCAATTCATCAGGAAGCCATGCATCATAAATCAAAATATATTGATGAAAAATTGACAGAATTAAAGAACAGAATTAAAAAACCGGCAATGCCAATATCATATTTGGAGATTTTAACACCACTCTCTTGACAATTGAACAACCAGACAAATATTAAATAAACACATAAATGATCTGGAAAACACTGTCAGCCACTCAGACTTAATTGATACAGAACATTATAACCTACAACAGAAGAATGCAAATTATTTTCAATTACACAGTGTGTATTAATGTAATGTTGATTATGGTATCTTAGGGAGAAAATATGTGTATTACATAAATTTCATTCAGGCATAAATGTAACACTGCTGTTGGCAAAGCATTCAATATTTATGAATTGTATATATTAAACATGGTGTCTTTAAACAGAAACACATCACATAAAACATGATTGTATATTGATAGATTGGTTGATTAAAATGTTCAGAGGCTCACAGGAACCTAATGCTTTATTTTTAGGAGTAATGATTTGGTATCCACAAATTCAGTGTTTGTCATGACTTTATAGAACATAACTACTATGAATAACAAGAATGAACTGTATATGAATGCATGATCAGCACATGAAATGTATTCAACAACATTAGTCATTGGAAAAATAAAAACTAAAACTGTAATGAGAAACCACTATAGACCCAACCAAAATGGTTAGAATTAAAAAGACTGACAACAAAAAATAATAGTGAGGTTGTAACTCACTAGAGAGTTCATACATTGTTAGCGGGGATATAAAATGTACAAACAAATCTGATGATTGTTATAAAACTCATCATACTCCTATACAATGACCCAGCAATTCCACTCCTGAATGTTTACTGAAGAGATGCGAAATTTTTCATAGCAGCTTTACTCATAATTGCCAAAATCTGGAAATGGCACAGGTCTCCATGAACGTGACAGTGCATAAGGAAACTGATATATTTATTGAATGCAATGATACTCAGAAATCTAAATGAAAAAAATATTGTGCAAACAATGGATAACAGGAATCTCAAAAATATTATTGTAAGTGAAAGAAAATATACACAGAAAATACAACCATATGATTTTATTTGTATGAAATTCCAAAACTAAACTAATTTGTGGTGGGGGGACTGGGGTTGAGTGTGCAAATTGACCGGGAAAGGACACTAGGAAGCTTTCTGGGGTTATGGTAATGTTCCTGAGAAGGATATGGTTTATGCAAGTATATACACATGTCACTGACTTTACACTATTAGACATATACTATTATGTACTTCACTATATATAGATTTTATACCAAAAGACAAAAATGCAAATATTGAATTCTAATTAATCATATGTATGTTGAAGTATGAGGAAAACATATACTGATATTTACAGTTTACCCCAAATGTGGCAAAAATAAAATCAATTTATAGATGGATAGATGTATGTTTAAATGAATAGATATTTGATAAGCAAATATATTAAATGTTAATCATAGAATCTAGGTGGTAGATGTACAGATATTCACAGTAACATTTCTTCAGATTTTCTGTAATCCTTGGAATTTTCCATAATAAAGTACTAAAAGTAAATAAGAAGAATGACATTAACATGCCAAAATTCATACCTATAAATGAGCATTTATCTCCTGTCAACTTAAAAATCATAAATTCTATAAATTTGGAAAGGAGAGTTTTATTTCTTAAAAAGGATAGCAACATGCAGGCTGCGATGCAGAGCCCTGGCAAAACCAAAAGCAGACACTTTGAAGGAGGAAGGTCAGGGCAGGAGCTTTATGCTGAACAGGTTGGCTAAACGTAAGTATTTAAGAAGTTATGGGAGAAGCTATGAATATTCATGAACGAGGGTCACAGACATACCTGTTAAGTAAACATATGTGTTCCATATGACCCATGTTCACTCTGGAGTGGAGATAACATTAAAATGCAATAAAATTAGGCTCCATATGTCAAAAGGGGAAGCAGAGGACACGAAGGCACTTTGTACACTGCCTCCATAAACCAATCAGAATCAATTCATGGTCTGTGGCCATTTTCCAGGAAGAAGTGCATTGTGAAACATTAACTGTCATGTCCAACCACAAAAGAGAGGGGGGTCCACTGGGGTGTCAGGCCATTGGTTGATGTCGGCAGAAAAATGTGTCTTCTGTTCCCGTTTTTTCAGGGCTGGTTTCTGATTACTGTCACTGCAATCACTGCAACCCCATGCTTCAGGTAATATATATATATATATATATACACACACACACACACACACACACACACTTCCCTCTACTTTACATCTCATATTTAATTAGTGAATAACTCTAAATAATTATTTTAATCATAAAGTGACTTACAATTTTTACTATAAATTCTCAAAAATAAATAACACCAATTGATACTCATAAAGATTTTATAACAAATCAACAACAAAAATAACCAAACCTCCATGTATTTAGAAATGTAATAATTAACTAAACAATTAGCTAAATAATAATTAACTAAATAATTAGCTAAACAATTAATATGTTAAAGAGGGAATTTTAAAATGGAAATTATAAAAGAAAGCGATGTTGGGAAAAAACAGACGGCAGCCAGAACTCTATCAATAGCAAGAAGCAGTTGAGTGAGTAAGGGCATCTGAGGCCATATCTATACCAAAAAGAAGAAAGGAGAAAGAGAGAGAGAGAGAGAAAGCAAGCAAGGAAGGAAGCAAGCAGTCACTTGGGTGATAGTTTGGATAATGCATTAAAAAAGGTAAGATGACTGAAAAAAGATCAGTGGAACAATGAAAGTGAGAATAGATAAGCAAAAAAGAGAGAGAGAAAGAGGAGAAGGAAGAGAAGGAAAATGAGGAGGAAATGGAGGGAGAGGACGAGGAAGTGGAGAAGGAAGGGAAGAGAAGAAGGACAGTGAGGAAGAAAGATCTAGAAACCTGTACGGACACGGTGGAAAGGAGGACGGAGCGGGAGTTATTAAATAGGTAGATTCAACAGAATTTGATGACAGTATGAGAGCGTAAAGAGAATAAAGAGATTTTTGACTTAGCTATTGGTTCACGTGTTGTTGCACTCATTCAGTATCTTGGCAAGACTGAAAAGAGCAGCCCTTTGTGAATAAGACAGGAGAACAGCCGTGCCAGCGTTCGGCGAGCTATGCAGTGACTGTGGGACGGCCAGGCGGAGCTGGGCAGTCAGCCTTCGGAACTAACGGTCGGAAGGCATAAAGAGGCACTAGGTTGACGTTATGAACATGGGAATTATCAGAAGTAGGGGTAGGTGAAGCCCTAACTGTGGATGAGATTTTCCAGAAAGCCTGTTTAGACACGTGGTTCCTACATTTAGTGTGATACATACGTGTGGAGGAATGTGAAGGCAACTATAATCATGTGAAAACAAAATGATCCAGTGTGGTATAGTACGACCCTGGATCCATAGCGTTTGGGTTCAAATCCAAATTGTACCTGTTATTAGCCTCTGACCTCAGACATAAGTACCCTAATTTTGCCTCAGGGTAGTCTCGTCTACAGACGGAAGTAATAATGATGCTACTATAGAACATTCTCAGAATGATTCGATGAGTCAATACATGCATGGCACTTACAACTCTGTCTTGCATATAGCGAGCATTTAACATATGTTAAATATTATTAAATTTAGGGATCACAGATCCCTTTGAGCATCTGAAGGAAGTTATTCACTTTTTTCCTGAGAAAAATCTATATAAAAATGTAAAGCTATTGCAAGTTGTTGATGGATCTCCTGGGTCCGTCCTAAAATCCAGGTGAAAAGCTCTTGATGCAAAGTAAGAAGAAAATGTGGCCAAGGATGAAATCCCCACAGAACACCAATAGTAATGAATAGGCAGAAAAATTAGGATGATTCTCCTAGATTATTATTATTATCTCTTCTGTAAAATAGAGGAGAGTTCACCAACACCTAATATGGCAAGTTAAATCTGCCGCCTGATTTTAAGGACCTTGTCAGTTTACCTCAGTCCCTTCTTGTTCCCCCAGCATCCTGTCATATTCATCTTCCCTGTCTCTTCACTTCTGGAAAGTCATACATCTTGCCAGTCACTTCACAATTAATTTTAGGAATTTTTACTGCCCATGTTTTTTACTCCAGAGTCCAATTTTTCTGCTTTTGTAAGTCCAAAGCATTCTCCATAACCCACCTGTTCCAAGAAGCATTTCCTAGTTAACCTTAACCCTTCACTGATCATGCATTTATGCCTCTGCAAATTGATGGACAGATCTGTCACCACTTTCTTTCATGTTCCCTATTAGTTCCCAGTAAAGAGCAATTCTCAGTGCACATCAGACACTTAACATGTCTATTTAAATATATTTAAAAAGACAATTAACATGTGTCTACTTAAATATATTTTAAAATATATTGAACAAACAAAGGGGTCGTAGAAGAAAAGGAACAATTTGATAAAATTATATACTGGGTCTTTCTAATGTGAAGAGATAAAAATAAGGCAATAGAAAGGGCTTTTTTTTTCCAATTGTCTTAGCAAAAGCCCCTTTCTCCTTTAGTGTATGCCCTGCAGTCATGATACGGCACTATCAAAGATCTCATTTATTTCAAGTTCAAGATAGCCAACTGACCTAGATACTCAGTCCTTATAAAGGAGCTATATCAGAACTCCTTGCACAAAAGATACTTCCATTTTATATTTCATATGAAAAGCAAATTACCATAGCAGTGCACCTCAAATAGTGCATAATGAATACAATGGTCAAAATCTAGCATAAGTAACACATACATTTTTTTGCTTCTACAGTGTCATTTTTGAAACTGGCCTTTATTTAAAATGGTTACTTAAAAAAAAGCCAATGAATGTAATAATAATGCATAGCATGTAGCATTTTGGAATTCACTGCCTGTAGTTTATCTCTGGTCATGGTAGAACAGAGCCTATATTCACAGAAATGTAGAAAATTGCCTGAACTAATAGTGGCATAGAGGTGGTGATATTCCCAAAAGAAGAACCTCTTTTGCTATCTTCAAATACATATGTGTATATATAGCTACATTTTTACCATAGGCGTGGAAGGGCTACTTATTGAGTTTACAGTTAACCAGATACCTGTAGTGTTAATGTTCGAGAAGGACTTTTAATTAAGCAGAGTAGGTGTTCATGTCAACAGGAAATGAAAAGCAAGACTTGCCAAGGAAAGTTGAGAGCTTTCACATGTTTCCCATTGCAGACTGTCAATTTCTCATCCAATCAGTGAGCTACGTGCACACTTTTGGGGATATTTAATACATTGACTACATTGACTGCCACACAAGAAAATCAGAAACTTCCTTGGGGCCACAGTGTTTTATTAAAAAATAGAATTTTATTACAAAAATGGAATAAAAACTTTGATTGTAATTTAAACATAAATAGAAAGATGAAATTTGTTGACTTCTATTCATTTAATCCACATTTTTAGAATTAAATTTGTCAATGTTAATTGTAACGATAAGAACATTAAGAAGTTAAGATTTTACATATGCTTCATGCAGCCCCAGGGTCACAACTAGAGTGAGTTAAATACAACTCTCACCACAGTTAACGTGTTAAGGAAATCACCAAGACTAATGAGTACAAGTCACCCAAGCAGTATCAGATGTCCGTATTTTTCAGAATTTTGGGCTAGTTTTGAAACCGAGTGAAAGGAAATTAAGCCCAATTTAGACTTTTCTCTGCCTTCTTCTAGTCCCTCTATAAATCTGCAACAGTTATTAACACTAAGCCACATGCTTTTTAATTCCAGTGATCGTCCTGATGCCTTCTTGTTATTATTCCACATTTTTTATCTCTGATTTATCTCTGATCCCAGTGGCCTCTACCTCCACTTCTCTTACCAAATATCACATACGATAAGGGAAGGCAGAGCTTTTTGTTGAGTTTTTCTGTGCCCTACTTCTGCAGCTGGGACCTCATCCCCTGCTGCTCTAAATTGACACTTCTGGAAGTAGCAGCCTCGGAGTGACTGACGAGAGCCACTGCTTGCCCAAGTGTCAATTTAGTGCAGCAGGGGATGGAGTAGCAGCTGCAGCAAAAGAGAGGCCTTATTTCATACTTAGAAAACAATTGCAAAAAATGCTAGAGGGAGGGAAACTGGCTGAAGAATAGAAGGGATGAGGGAAAGTAGGAAAGGGAAGGAAAGGGAAGCAGAAATGATTGGGGGGGGGTGGACAGAAGAGAGAGAAAAAAATTGATCAATAAAATCAAAAGAAGAGAAAGGAAAGGAAATTTCAAAGAAGAATGAATAAAGGGTATTTTGTCCTAGGATAATAATATTTCATTTCTCTAAATTTAGGAATACCTTTTACATAATAAGCATATTTCATACACAATATGAAGCTACTGTCTATTTATACCTTCCAAAGGGAAGAAAAACAACCAAATAATTGAACCAACAAATTCTAAGCAAGTATTTACTATCACATTGGTTAAGTGCTTAACAAGGACTGATTCTGCTCTGTGTCTCGGCAAAAATATGACAAAAAAAGTGAAGAAAAAGCTCTGAGATCTATAACTTGCAGACAAATGTGCATTATCAACACAGGAAAAAGAGTAAAACATAAATTAAAAGCTGAAAACAAGATATTTCAATATAAATAGACTTTATTAAGATAATATCAACTGTCCTCTTTTATTCTTTCTTAAAATATCCTGTAAACATTTCTAGTCATATTCACACACAGGGACCTGTCTGGAACAGACATTTCACATAGACAAGGGACTCTGAGTAGTGGCTGTGGATGTGTCTAGACACGAAGGAAGATATTTTCAAAAACTCATTCAGAAGTTGCCACACACCTACACACCCACAGAAGTGTGGACATATACATGTATTAATCCATGTGTTACTTTTAACGGCCATGCTCTAGTTTCTCTATTGTATCATAGTGGTAGCCAGCCTCTAACTCCTCAAAACAACAGAGTAAATATTAGCAAACACTTTCTGAGGTCTATACAGTCATCTTAAAGAAGTAGTCAAAAAATAGTTCAAGCCAGCCCAATACGATACTTATGACTATTTGACTGAATCAACCATAATGGTGCTTTAACTAAGTTGGTTTACACAGGCAACTGCAGATAATTCTAATGTAGTTCTTACTAGAGTAAGGGGGAATTGCTTAGATCAATGTTTCTAAATTGTATTCCACAAAGAAACTATTTCAGTGTCAAACCACTTCGAGAAATTCTGCATACTCTGTAATCCACATGTTGGTGACCAGAACACAAAGGAAAAATATCTGCAAACCTTTGCGTTAAAAAAATGCAGTAACAAATTGATATTAAACACAGTTTAATATTAAACTGTTAATGAGGTCAAATATGTAAACTAAATATGTAAATCAGAATATCTGAATGGATGGGAGCAACTACAGGTAGGAAGCTGGCAGGGATTAAAAGGTACAGTTTTATTATTGACCCTGATAATTAGAGAAATATATAAACTAAAACATGTTTTAAAAATCTAAATGCAAACACAAAAATTAAAAAGAAGACAAATTACTAAAGTAAAAATAAGCAGCACATATCGCAAGAGATTTTGAAAAACAAAATGGCCATGATGCATTTTTTCAAAAGCATTAAATTAAGTATCAAATATAGAACTGAAAAAATTAGTAGAGGCAATAAATATAATTGGGTTGAATAACTATAAAAAAAGCAAAGTCTCCCTGGAGATGACCAAATCAAAATCCCACTCTGTCCTGTAAAAGGAACTCATAAAACAGAAATATAAAGGGAAAATGTGAGAAAGCAGATATCAAGCATACAAATCAATGAAGGAAAACAAAACGAAGAAGAAAAGGAGGAGGAAGAACAGATGAGAAGACAGAGCACAAAAATAATGGTAAGATTACAATAATAAACTGAAGAATTTAAGAGTTGCAGGCAAAAATGCATTAAATGGAAGCAAGAGGGTCAGTTATATGTCAAAAGCCCTCACCATTTTATTTATATTCAAGGCACAATTAGAAACTTTAAAATGTGTTGGCAAAATTGGAGACAAAAATATATAAGCCATATAACCACACTACACTAGAGAACCATAATTATACAACTAAAGTTAAATTTATCTCACTGTGTAAAACATCCACACGATCACACAATTACTTTGTTGCTCTTTAGTGCAGTGTCATTTAGAGCAGTACTGTGCTTTCTTACATACTCATGTAGCAACGTTTTTATCTATTCCAGCAATTCACAAATCAACTTTTACTCACAGCAAATTGCCCCCATAGTCTATCATACAATTCTGTACAATCTCCTCAGCTCAATTTGCTAGTGTGATTAAGAACTGATAACTAATTGAATGCTTACTGTGTACTAGGAACTGTTTGAAGAATTTCGTGTGCATTAACTAATTGAATTCTCACTGCAAAAATGCACACATTTTTCGTTATGCTAGATACGATGATAACGTGGCACAACAAATAAATTGTCCAAGACACATGTATAGTTAGTGGTGGAACAGTGTTTGAATCCAGATGATCTTGAGCCTGCATCCTTATCACCACGTTGTAGCACCTCCTCATACTGACTTATGTTTCTGTAGCAGTATAGATATTCAGTTGTAGCAAAAGTGAATTTTACACATTGATGAAAAGATGGCAGAATGCCTGCAAGATTTTGTGTTAAACCCAGAGATATCATTAGCTATTAGAGAAACCAGAAAGACGCCCAACATCATTAGCCACTACTCAGCTGTAAAAAAGAATGAAATAATGTCTTTTGCAGAAACTTGGATGGAACCGGAGACTGTTATCTTAAAGTGAAGTATCTCAGGAATGGAAAAACAAACACCACATGTACTCTCTAATAATCGGGAGCTAAATAATGGGTACACACAGGCAAAAGGAGATGTAGGGGACATTGGAAATCAAAAAGAGGGGAGGGCGAGAGGGGGTGAGGGGTAAAAACTTACCTCTTGGGTACAATGAGCACTATTCTGGTGATGGGCACACTAAAAGCCCCGACTTAAGGTATTCATGTAGCAAAAACATTTGTATCCCCTCAATATTTTGAAATAAAAAAAGAAAAAAATTAAAAAAATAAAAAAGAAATGCAATCAAAACCACATGAGATAGCACTTTGCACCTATGAGGATAGGTAAAATCAAAAAGATAATAATGTGCTAATGAAGATGTTCAGAAAGTGGAATCCTCAGATATTGCTGGTAAGAATGTAAAACAGTGCAGCTGCTTTGGAAAACAGTTTAGTATAATAGTTCCTCAAATCATAAAACATCAAAGTCCTGTATGACCTAGCAGTTCCATTCCTAGGAGAAATGAAAACAGCCACCTGCAAAAAAACTTGTACATGAATGTTCCTAGCAGCATTACTCACAATAGCCAAAAATTGGAAACAACATAAATATTTATCAACCGATGAATGGATAAATAAAATGTGATATATCTATCCATACAATGGGACAGTATTCAACCATAAAAAAGAATGAAGCACTGATACATGGGTGAATCTTAAAAACACCATGCTAAGTGAAAGAAACAAGTTAACAAAGATCACATACTGTGATGATGCCATTTATATGAAACGTCCAGAATAGGCAAATCTATAGATACGGAAGTAGATTATTGGTTGCCTGGAGCTGGAGATAGGGGAGAGGAAGAGAAGGAAGGGAATGAGAAATGACTCCTAATGGGTACTGGTTTTCTTTTCAGGATGATAAAAACTTAGATGGTGGTGATGGTTAAACAACTCTATGAATATACTAAAACCATTGAATTGTACATTTTAAGTGGGTGCATTTTGTGAAATATGAATTATATCCTCATAAAGTTTTTTTAAGAAAGAAAATCTTATTAAGTACTTATCAAATATTGCTGGTATCAGCTTATATTTATGGAACTTCTTTAAGTTCCATAACAGATACTCAATTCATGCTTGTTGTGAATGTAAAGTTGTTTTTTCTTTGCTTTTGAAAAGGCTATCAAAAAATTCAAAAAATAAACTGATTAAATATTAATTTATTTATTAAACAACATTAAATGTACACTCATTATGTGCCAAACACTGCATTTAGGAAAAAAGAAAAAAAGTGATAAAACATGATACTTCCTGAAAGATTTGGTAGGGAAGGGAAGACATGAACACGATACAAGTTAGAAAGTGGTAAATGCCATATGCGAGATTAGTCTTATGCTAAAACTCAAGTTAAAAGTCAGCTTGGCCAGAGAGTAGTCAGGGAAAGCCTAAAGGAAGAGGTCAATACTGAGCAGAAACTTGCCATATGGCTAGGGTTCAGATATGTGGAAATGGTGGGATGAGGTATATAGGATAAGTTAATAACTTCTAGTGCTTTACTTATATTTTACAACATTAAAGATAAGTAGATTGGTCCACAAAAGATATGATGTGATAAGCCTTCTCATTACATGAGATAAATGTAGGCTTTGCAAAGCTGTAGCAAAATTTTCCTATCTCCTTTTCTAATTCTGGTAAACTTACTGAAACACTTTTTATATATGTTGTAACTCAGAAAAGAGATGATCGTGGTACTAGATAAAAGGAAATCAATAAACAGGTAAAGCAAAGTGAAATCTAAGATTCAAAGGGAGAAAATAGAATTTTCGAGAGGACAATATTCATGCTAGATACTGTGTTAATATATTTCTGCTCAGTAGAAATTCAGATTTTCAACATGATAGCCAGTTTCTCTGATCTCATAAAAAGCTAGAAATATTTATTCCTAAGGTGTCTTGACAATCTAGTATAATACATTGTTTTCTGAACATTGCTTGGCAGACATTGCTTTACTTCTTCAATCTCTCAAAGTCTTAATAATAATTAAGCCTTAATTAAATCATGGTTGCATTTCATACAGAAGAAACCTCTGAGACTATTTAGCAGAGTTCAAAGGATTATTCTAGTGAAAAGTCCAATATTTAAAAGTAA
The DNA here is from genome assembly GCA_004363605.1 of Indri indri. NCBI lineage: Eukaryota > Metazoa > Chordata > Mammalia > Primates > Indriidae > Indri > Indri indri. The sequence goes on from RJWJ010008486.1 coordinate 20,207, forward strand.
TGCTATCCACGCTGCCTTCTTCCAGGGAAGTCATAGCTTTGCCTCTCATTTACCCAGTGCGGCAGGAGTGGTGAAACAGTCGGTGTGTTTGTTTTAGAGGCACAATCAAGCTAATTGATTCTCTTCACATCATGCAATTTGTCACAGGCCCATTCCTAGAATTTAGTCTTCTAACTTAAAGTTCAGTGAGTTTTCTACCAGACACTGCTAACTGTGGTTTGCACATTTATATAGAACAATTCTAAGAAAAAACTTCTCAGAGCATTGAACTATTTGTCCTTGTCCACCGTCATTACCTAAGTACTTGAGCCCCACTCGCCTCTCCTGCCGCCTTTCCTCCTCTCATCTGGCTTTAAGATTTCCCCTTTGAAACTTAAATTCACTCCACTCCACTCTGGAAATGAAGCTTTGCTTCTTTGCATTCTCTTTTTCTATATATTAAGGGAACTAATACCTTCCCCAACGAGCTATGCTTTCATCAAAGGGAAGCTGGACCCCTTTATTTGACAGTAGACTTCACCATCACTTCACGAGTTTCTGTCTGCAAGAGTGAGAAAGACACTATCATCTTAAATTCTCTAGCTTTTAAAGGAAAGCAAATAAACAAAAAAACCTGTAGTGTCCAAGCCCATTCATTGCCTTGCAAAATGATAGGACCATGGACTTACTAAACATTAACCTGGAATTCCATAACTGTAACATGCACTACATTGCCGACTTCAAAATAAGAGGTCATCTTGATCCTACTCAACAAATAAATGTCTGAAAAATGAACATCTCCTTAGTAAGTCATTATAACTGGCTCCATAAGCAAAAATTTTTTTATAGGTCTCTTATGTTTTAAGATCCCAAGCCAGTAAGATTTGCTGACCAGAACTTTGCAACTTTCTGTTGCACTGATGCATTGACTTCCCCCCCCCCACAAATGGTGGAACCTCCTTGCAGCCACATAATAACTACAAAGTCTTACACCACCTATTTGTTGAGAAGGCAAGATAAGTGACACTGCATCACAGATTGTGCCCAAGGACCTGCCGAGCAACCTACACCCCACAATTTACCTGTACACAGGCTGAAAGAATGACCAATATTAGCCTCTAGCTCATTATATTACTAAAGGCCCCACTCTGGGAGGAACTTATATGCCATTTTTGATCATGGAATGTATGTACTAGCATAACTCTCACTGCGGATTCTATGCCCTGCACTCCACCCCAAACATGTAATGATGGTCACTCACCTCATGCATTATTCATTTCACCTCCGGAAAAACCCCTGACCTTGTTGGCTGGGAGGCAGATTTGAGCCAGTCCGTATCTCATCTCCTTGGTTCAGCATATTCAGTATATTATTTTCTTTGTGGCTATTGTGAACGGTATTGAGTCTCTGATTTCACTCTCAGCTTGGTCATTTTCATATACAGAAATACTACCAATTTGTGTACATTGACTTTGTAACCAGAGAATTTGCTGGCTTTATTTTTTTCTATTTTTGAAACTTCAGAATATTACAGGGGTACAAATGTTTTGGTTACATGGATTGCTTTTCTACTGCCTGAGTCAAAGATATAAATGTACTCATCACCCAGATAGTGGGTGATGGACATTATACCCATGAGGGTGATTTCAACCATCACCACCTTCCCCCTCCCACCTACATGATTTCCATTGAGTTTTACTTCCATCTGTGCACATAAGTGCAGTTCAGTTAGTTCCAATTTAATAGTTAGTACATGTGGTTTGTTTTTTTATTCTTGTGATACTTTTCACTTAGGAGAGTGGTCTCCAATTCTATGCAGATTGTTACAAAAGGTATTAATACATTTTTTATGGCTGAGTGGTGCTCCGTGGGGTACATATACCACATTTTATTAATCCACTCATGAACGGATGGGTACCAGAGTTGATTCCTCATCTTTATGGTTGTGAATTGTGCTGTAGTAAACATTCTATTGTGTCTTTTTGAAAAAATGACTTCGATAGACCTCTCACTAGATTAACCAGAAGTAGAAAAGAAAGGAACAAAATAAGCTCAATCAGAAATGAAAAAGGAAATATTACAACTGAAACCACAGAAATACAAAATATCATCTGTGTATACTACAAAAATCTCTATGTACCTAAACTCAGAAATGTTGAGGAAATGGACAAATTCCTGGAAACACACAACCTCCCAAGGCTCCATTAGGAAGAAACAGAACTCCTGAACAGACCAATTATGAGCAATGAAATTGAAGCAGCAATAAAAAAATGTCCAACTGAAACGTGTTCTAGACCAAATGGTTTCACAGCCAAATTTTATTAGACCTACAAAGAAGAACTGATACCCATACTGCAGAAATTATTTCATAACATCAAGAAGGAAAGAATCCTCCCCAATTCATTCTACAAAGCCATTATTACCTTGATGCTGAATTAGAGCTCTTTGTTAGCATAGCATAACCCTGTAAACCTTATTGATGCATTAGTTAAATCTATGGATTCTGGAACTTTGCTGTCCATGGTCAAATCCTAGCTTTAGGTCAAATCCTAGCTTTAGGACTTACTAGTTTTATGACTTTTGGTAAGGTACTTAACCAGGTTTTTCATTAGTAAAAATGAGATAATAACAGTAGCTAACTCATAAAGTCATTGTAAGAATTAATTCAGTTAATACGTAAGTTACTTAAACATTGTCTGGGACATAGTAAGTGCTATTTACATCTTTGCAATTATTCTCCCTCTTCTGTTTTTTTTTTAATTTTTTTTTATTAGTTCCACTAACTCCCTTTCCATTATATTTTGTTGACATATTGTCTCTTCTTTGCCTTTTATTTCATAGAATATATGTTAACAGTAGAAAGGAGCTCCTTAAAATTTTCTTTGGTTTCCTGGTGCGTCATTTCCTAAAATGTACTTTTTCTCTTGCTTTTCTATGTGGCATTCTTTTCCTTAATCAATTATTTTCAGAATTTTGTATAAGTTTTGGTTACTTTTGTTCATTTATTTTTGAATGGACACAGATCTATCTTGACTTATTATTTGGTTTAATCAAGTGTCAATGGAGTCCACATCCCCACATCCTATGCATCAGGATACCAGATAGTCAAATAGTGTTAGTTTGTATTATTTGGGTAGTTACTTGCTGTCTGAAAGGAATTATGAAGTAGTCAGGGAAGAAAGCAGCTGCAGTGTCTTGACTTCTAACACCCTCCCTCTAAAATTTTTTATCAAGTTTCCTCAGAGCTTTGTGTGCTGCTGATGTGAAATAGAAGAATGGATGTTCTTGAGGGTAAACCATTCACTTTGGTGACAGCCATTGGTTTGGAAGGTCTGAATATTTTCTCTGATTACTTGGCATTTGGTGTCAGCTATAGGGCTGACTCCCATGAAGTTATGCTCCATTTCTCCTTCATCTTAGTATGGCTTACAGATCTCTTCTTTCTTAGTTAGATGAAAATATATATCAAAATGAAACCATATTAAGGGAATGAAAAAGAAATCCAGACTGTAAGAAAATATTTGCAAAACAAATTTCTATTAAAGAGCTAGTATCCAAAATATACAGAGACATTTTAAAACGCATCAATAAAAAAAAAATTGAAAAACAGACAAAAAGATCTAAACAGACATCTCAGCAAAGAAGATACACAACAGTCAAATAAGCACAGAAAAAGATGCTCAATATCATATGTCACTAGGGTATTGCAAATTAAAACAACAGTTTGTGACTATGCACCTATTAAAATGGCTAAAATCCAAAGCACTGTCCATGCCAAACATTGATGAGCATGTGGAACAGTAGGAACTCTCACTCATTGCTGGTGGGAATGCAAAATGGCATGGCAACTTTAGAAGACAAAGTGGTAGTGTCTTACAAAACTAAATATAATCTTGCCATATATCCAATAATTGTGCTCCTTGGCATCTAGCCACATGAGTTGAAATCTTATGTACACAAAAACATGCACAGGAATATTCATAGCAACTTTATTCATAATTGCCAAAGCATGGAAGCAACAAAGATGTTCTTCAATAGGCGAATGGATAAACAAACTGGTATATCAATACAATAAACTATTATTCAGTGATAAAAAGAATTGAGCTATCAAGACATGAAAAGACATGAAGAGACCTCAAATGCATATTGTTAAGTGAAAAAAACCAATGTGTAAAGGCTGCATACTGTATGAATCCAACTATATGACCTGGAAAAAGAAAAACTATAGAGACAATAAAAAGATCAGTAGTTGCCTGGAGTATGAAGGCCAGAGAGGGAGGGAGAAATGAATAAATAGGTAGAGAACAGGGAATTTTTAGGGCAGTGAAACTCTTCTATATGTTACTATAATGATGAATACATGTCAGTATATATTTGTCAAAAACCCATAGAATATATAATAGGAAGAGTGAAATTTAAAGTAAACTATGGACTTTTTAGTTAATAATAATATATCAATATTAGCTCATCAATTGTAACAGAAGTATCATACTAATGCAAGATGTTAATAACAGGAGAAACTAGGTCTGAGGTGAAGGGAGTAAAAGGGAAGTGTCTGTACTTTCCTCTCCATTTTTGGGGAAACCTCAAAATGTTAAAAAAATGAATTGCATTATACATATAATATATATATATTAATAATATATACCATATATTCCATGCACATTCTCTTTCAGTTCTGTTTTTCCATAGCAGGAGAATGGGCCAATATGAAGTATCCCTACCTCTGTTTCCAAAATTCATTCTTATAAATTAGTATGGTTGATCTTAATAATCTATTATGATTATGATTATGATTGGCAGCAAACTTTTATTTGTACAATCATAATGTACCAAGAGCTATGCTTAATGTTTTAAGTAAAATTTCATTTTCTTTGATCCTTGTACCAGATTTATGAGGTAGGTATTATTATTCTCTAATTATAGTTGAGGAAACAGAAATATAAGTAACTTGCTCAAATCTCAAACATAGTAGATCCAAAGCTAAACTCAGACCTATTAGATTAGAAACCCTTTCCTCTTAAGCAAAATCCAAACAATTCCTTTTCCTTGTTACTTCTAACATATAATGTTTGTGTTTAGTTCGAGCATGTGATGATTCCTTATGTCCTTTCAACATGATACAAGCTGTATCTGACAGTCCTCTAGGTTTATGGTATGTAATGGTGGTCACACTTCAGTTTCAAGATAGTGAAATTTCATTTTTTTTTTAATTCAATCAACATTAGGGAGAAGAAATATGTTCCCATACCTTAACTCTACCATTTTTTTCAGAAGCCTGTTTTTCAAGTTAGACATGCTATTTTTGATTTCCATTTACAGCATTAATCTTGATTAGATAACTATTAAAGGAATAAAATCCCTTCAATTGACAATACTAAAAACAGAAACAAAAATGAAAAAGGAGATAAAATACTTTTTAATTAAATGCATTCATGAGTTGGCAATAAAGTGAAGAATACTGACACCAAAATTAAAGTTAAAGTCATGTGCCAAGCACAGTAAAATGAGCACTAATTTTCTTAGACTTGTGGGGCTCAGGAGACATGAGACAAAGCCCAGGCCATAGGCAGGGTGAGGAATTTAACAGAGCATGCGTAATGAAGCATAAATAAACATACCCACCCCAAGACTAAAGGGCAGCTACTTGTATTAAGTTCTGGCACTGAGTAGTAGGAGAAAAAATACTCTCCACTGGGAATTTGTGATCCTTGTTTGGCACACATAAGGGTTTGAAGCCTGAGTTAACATTTCCTAGGTGGTCTGAGAAAACGTTAAGCTAACTTTATTGCTGAAAATGTTCCTGGACTGGAATAATACCCACATGCCTAATGTTTTCATTTCTCAAAGAGATAATTGATGATGTAAAATAAGAATATAACAATGTATTATGTGATTTATAAAATATATAGTAGTAAAATGAGAAATAATAATAGTACAAAGGATAGAAGGGAGAAATGTAAGTATTTTGTTATAAGAGTTTTCCACTATGTAGTAAAAAAGTAGAATATAATTTGAAAGCGGATAAAAAACCATTTGAAGATAGACTGTGAAAAGTTAAAGATGCATACCGTAAATGTTAATCCTTTAAAAAACACAAAGAAGTATATTTAATAATTCACTGTTGGAGATAAAATGCAATTCTACTAATATTTAACTTTAAAAAGGGAATAAACAGGGAAAAAGTATAACAAAAAGAAAATGAGTAGCAATATTGTAGACATAAATCCATTTCTATTGATAAATAAATTAATTATAGATGATCTAAAAGTGACAAAAAAAGCAGAGACTATCAAGACTGTCAAGAAAACAAGATTCAACTTTATATTATCTACAAAAAATCACTTCAAATATAAAAACATAGATAAATAAATGGATGGAAAAATATATAGGTAAATAATAAAAATAAGAATGTTTAGCATAGCTACATGAATAACAGAAAAAGCATACTTTAAAATAAGGTATCTTACCAGGGATAAAGATAGATATTTCTTAAGGATAAAAGGGTCATTTCATCAGGAAAACACAGCAAGGCTACATTTATAAGCAGCAAATAACAAAATTTCAAAATATATGAAGTCACAGTCTGACATGTAAGGAGCTTAGAAGTAGCCACTTCATCCTACCAACAAGTAAAGATCTAACAAGATGAAAAATCAACAACTCTTCTTAGATCCACCAGAAAAGGCAGATCACAGGGCAAACTGATGCCTCCCCAAATTGGAGACACAGAGAGGCATATATAGAGAATCACAGTTTACCAGAGTCAGAAATTCACAAGCAGAAGCCTCCATGGAAACCATTAGTGGGGTAAGAAAACCTGGGCTGTAATTGATGAATTGCTGGAGGCTCAATGTGGACAAGACTGACAAGTAAAAATCCCTGGTGACCTAGTCATGAAGGTAGGGATGGGGCACACACTGCTGTGAGTTTTACCCCCAGCGCCCTTACCAGGGTCTCACAGTAAAGACCAGAGAAAAAAATCCCCTTGGGCTTCTGGCAGTGAGAGGGGAGAAAGTAACACCACTTTGCAATATGCCAGAGCATTCTGTTTGTTATGCCTAATAAGGCCCACCCCCAGAGAAAGTATTTCACCAGCACATAACTTATTTGGGGTTTTATTAGATCCTAACTAGCCTAGAGGAAGGGAAATATTCCACTCCAACCCCTTATAGCTGTCCTATATCACTTAAGGGGTGGGGGGAAAAAAAACTGAGAAAAATTTGTGGAGTTCATAGCTCAGAGACACAAGTTCATGAAGCAACTGAGACCTGCTCAAGACCTACAGAAGACTTCCCCTCACCCACACCTTATCACTACATCACTAAAGGTCTCTTTGCCTATTTATTCCTTTCACTCAGTGCATCATGTCTAGCTTTCAACAAAAAAATTATGAGGAATATTAGAAGGCAATAAAACAAAATTTGAAGACACAGAGCAAGCATCAGACCCAGAATCAGATATGGCAGAGATGTTATCAGAATGTGAAATTAATCAACTATGATTAATATGTTATGTGTTCTAATGGATAGAATAGATAATATGTAAGAACAGATGAACAATGTAAGCAGAGACATGGAAATTCTAAGAAAGAATCCAAAAGATATATGCTAGAGATCAAAACATTGTAATGGAAATGAAGATTGCCCTTGATGGGCTAATTAGTAGACTGGACATGGCTGAGGAAAGAATCTCTGAACTTGAAGATATATCAATAGAAACTTCCCATACTGAAATACAAAGAGCAAAAAGACTGAAAAAAAGAACAGAATACACCAGAACTGCTAAAGGAACAACATATGTGTAATAAGAATACCTGAAGGAAAAGAAAAAAAGAAAAAAAGAAAAGAAAGAAAGAAAGAAAGAAAGAAAGAAAGAAAGAAAGAAAGAAAGAAAGAAAGAAAGAAAGAAACAGAAAAACTATTTGAAGAAATAATGACTAAGAATTACCCCCAATTACTGGCAGACACCAAACCACAGATCCAGGAAGCTCAGAAAATACCAAGCAGGAAAAATGTGTGAAAAACTATACCAAGGCATGTGTATATTCAAACTCAAGAAAATGAAAGATAAAGAAAAAATCCTTAGGCAGGGCGCGGTGGCTCACGCCTGTAATCCTAGCACTCTGGGAGGCCGAGGAGGGTGGATCGTCCTGGGCTCAGGAGTTCGAGACCAGCCTGAGCAAGTGCGAGACCCCGTCTCTACCAAAAATAGAAAGAAATTAATTTGACAGCTAAAAATATATACAGAAAAAATTGGCCGGGCATGGTGGCGCATGCCTGTAGTCCCAGCTACTCGGGAGGCTGAGGCAGGAGGATTGCTTGAGCCTAGGAGTTTGAGGTTGCTGTGAGCTAGGCTGAAGCCACGGCACTCGCCCCAGGCAAGAAAGTAAGACTCTGTCTCAAAAAAAAGAAAAAATCCTTAAAAAAGCTGGGGCGGGGAGGGAGACTTTACCTGTAGAGGAGCAAAGACAAGAATTACATCTGACTTCCCCTCAGAAACCATGCAAGCAGGAAGAGAGTGAAGTGAGATATTTGGTTTTGAGAGAAAAACCCACCAACCTAAAGTTCTATACCCTTTAAAATTTTCCTTAAAAAATGAAGAAGAAATAAAGACTTTCTTGGACAAAATTTGAAGGAACACTGCCAGTAGATGTGCCTTGTAAGAAATGTTAAGAGAAGTCTTCAGAGGGAAGGAAAATAATACAGGTCAGGAACTCAGATCTACGTAAAGAAAGGAAGGGTATCAGAAAAGAAAGGAAAAATAAAATATTTTTTTTACTATTCTTAATTGAACAGATTTGTTCAAAATAAAAATGTGTTCAATTGTGTATGCATTTTTTTTGTGTGTATGTATATGTTTATATATGCTTATGTCTAAGTGAAATGAGTGCAGCAATGACAAGAGACAGGAGGTAAGAATTAGGAATATTTGCTATTAACAGGTACTTACATTACCTGTGAAGCAGGAAAGTATTATTTGAAAGTGGGCTTGGATTAGTTGTAAATGTAAAACAGAAAGTATAAATGATATGGCATTCTGGAAAAGGCAAAACTATGGAGACAGTTAAAAAGACCAGTGATTACCAGGGGTTAGGAGAAGGGAGAGATAAATAAGCAGAGTATAGAATATTTTTAGGACAGTGAAACTATTCTCCATGATACTAAAATGGCAGACACATGCCGTCATACATTTGAATGCCATTATACATAGAATGTATAACACCTAGAGTGAATCCTGGTGTACACTATGTACTTTGGGTAATAATGATGTGTCACTATAGGTTTGATTGTAATACAGGTATGTGCCACTCTGGTGGTCGATGTTGAGACTGGGGATGGGCATGGGGGGATGTTGAGGGTGTGAAGGAGTAGAAGGGTATCTGGGAACCCTCTGTACTTTCACTCAATTTTGACATGAACCTGAAGTCATATATATGTGTGTGTGTGTGTGTGTGTGTGTGTGTGTGTGTGTTTGACTTCCACATCTTTGCATGTGTATATATACACACATAAAATTGTCCAAAATAAAATGAGAAATTAAAAAATTAACAGTCATAGTTTAAGATTTCAAAACTTTCTGTCAGTTATTGACATAAAAAGTAGACAGAAAATCATTAAGGACATAAATGACATAATGAGCATTTTAAACCAACTTAACTGACATAAATAGAGCACTCCACCCAACAATAACAAGTATACATGGATAATTCATCAAGGTAATCATATATTGCATAACAAAATAAGTTGTAACACATTCAAAAACAGTAAAATCCCTCAGAGTGTTTTCCGACCACAAGGAATTAAATTACAAATCAACAACAGGAAAATAGGCAGGGAAAAAACCACACACATTTGAAAATTAAGAAACATACTTCTAAACAATTAGTGAGTCAAAAAAGAAATCATAAAAGAAAAGATAAAATATTTTGGACTGAATTAAAATGAGAATATATCAAAATTTGTGGATGCATCTAAAGTCATGTTTAGAGGGAAATTGCAAGCTTCAAACATTTACGGTAGAATAAAAGCAAGGTTCAAAATCAATAATCTAGGCTTCTGTCTTCAGAAGTTATGGAAGAAAAAAATCAAATTAAATAGAAAGGAAGAAAATAATAGAGATAAAAGTAGGAATAAATTAAATGAAAAACAAACAATGGAGAAAATTAATGAAACCAAAAGTTGGTACTTCAGAAGGGCCCATAAAATGATAATCCTCTAGCTAGACTGAATGGGAAAAAAGAAAAACTCAAATTGCTAATTGCATTAGTCATGTCAGGCTGCCGTAACAAGATATCCTAGACTGGTTGGCTTAAACAACAGAAATTTATCTCTCACAGTTCTAGAGCCTGGGAAGTCAAAGATTAAAGTGCCAGCTGATTTGGTTCCCTAGTGAAGTCTCTATTCCTGGCTTGCAGACAGCAGAGAGAAAGTGTAAACAAGCTCTGTGGTGTCTCTTCCTATTAGGAATGAAATGGCGGTTGACACAAGCAAATGGAAAAACATATCATGCTCATGGATCATTAGAATCAATATTGTGAATATGTCCGTACTACCCAAAGTGATTTACAGATTCAATGCAATCCCCATCAAAATACCAATGTCATGTTTCATGGGTCTAGAAAAAATAATTCTATGGTTCGTTTAGAACCAGAAAAGAACCCAAATACCCAAAGCAACTTAAGCAAAAAGAATTAATTTTAAGAATATATATGTAGGACCTGCATGTTGAAAACTACAAAACACTGCTGAGAGAAATTAACAAAGAATTAAATAAATGCAGCAATATACTATGTTAGCGAATTAAAGGACTCAATATTGTTGACATTGTTGACATGTCAGTTCTCCCCACATTTGCCCACAGTTTTACAGTTTCAAAGCAATTGGAATCAAAATCTTAGCAGGTTTTTTGTGTGTGTATGTATAAACCAACAAACTGAATCTAAAATTTGTATAGCAACTCAAAGAATGAGGAATAGCCAAAATGATTTTGAAAAAGGGAAAAGTTAAAAGAATTGTTTTGCTTTATTTCAAGAGTTACTACAAATCTATAATAATTATGTCAATGTGATATGGTATTTGCCTAAGGATACACATATGTATTAATAGGATAGTAAGCAGCAGTCCTGCCCAAGAGAACTTTCTGTGATAAAGCAAATATTCTATTTTTATGCTGCTCAATGAGGCAGTTGTTAGTCACATGTGACTATTGAGCACTTTACACGTGGCTCTTAGGACTAAGGAACTTAGGAGGGGATGGAAGTAAGGGAGCCAACAAAGAATGACAAAGCACTCAGGAACAGCCACAACAGGGACTTATTATCATCCCTAGGGGTAAAAGGGAAAACCTGAGGAACACAGCCTCACAGGGCAGCAATAGAGGATGGGACCGTGGTTCGGAAAAGAGAAGCAAAAGGAACATGAGATCTCCTCCCTTCTTCTGATCTTCCAATGCCTTTCACAAGCCAAACCCCAGAAAGACAACTGGTGCAATCAGCAGAGGTCAGCTTCCCAGGGCACTGAGGAAAGAACAGAGAATGTACGGGGGACACACGGCACAAAAATGTGGAATCATCAGTCCAGATGCCACTCTGTAAAAACATAAAAATAGCAAAGCAAAGCAAAAAACAAAACAAAACAAAACAAAACAAAAAAAGAAAAACCAGAAATCTCTCTCACACATGCTCTTTCTCTCTCATCTGGTGAAATGAGTAGAAAAACATGAGATTATTAATAGTGACTTAAAAAAGAAACATCAGAATTTAAGAGAATTGGGGAGGGAAGTATCTTAACTTTTTATTTGTACCATTTGTTTCAATATGCATTTATATCAGTTTTGTATTTTATAAATATACACTGAGATAATTAGACATTATACAAATTACTAATGGAAAAACATGCACGTAAAGTTAAATTTCACAAGAGCTTTAAATGTTCATTATTGTAGTTAAATTAAACTGACAATAAAACTGTCTCAAATAGAGCAGACATGCTGTAGACTAACAAATCACATCATATCAAGTTAATTTTGATGAAAAAAAGAAACCCAAGATAAAAATAGTTTTAAAAAAAATTGATAACTATTATAAAGAAGCAAGACAAGTCAGAACCACAACAATAGACATTTATAGTTCTGGTGAAATTTAACTTCACATGCATGTTTTTCCATTGGTAAACCGAGGCAGGGCTGGGCAGAGTTGATGTGCCAGTATTCTTAAGAATTATGGTTGCTATCTTTGAAAGTCGGCACATTTAAAATTCATAGGTATAGAAGCATGTTAGTGAGTGTGGGTGTCTGTATGTGTATGTACTTGCATGTATGTGTGTAATGTACATACATATTTTTACATAAAATTTTGTATTTTTATATAAAAATGAGGAAAGAAATTCTTCTTCTGTTAAACCCTGATTCCTCTCTCTAGACATTTTTCTCCACTATTCTCAATAGTTCCTGGCTCTAACATCTTCCCTGTCTATTATTCTCTTTGGTTATATCTCAAGTGAGGTTGGGAGTGTGCCCTCTCTGGGGACAGAATAGCTTGTATGACCTGCTTTCTGCTGGAGCAAGCTCGGGAGCCAGAAGGAAGTTTGTTTTAGTCTAGGCTTGTGGGTTTATTCTTTGAATTTAATTTAATCACAAACTTGGTAATTTTCTCATCTATTTGCTTTCAGTCAATTTCATATGTCAGTAAGCATACTCAAAGTTTGTTCTTAGACACAATTCTTGAGACAAATTTATTTATTTTCTTCTAGTTTCCTTGCCCCTCTCTTTTAGTATTACGATGAATACCTTTAGGCCATCTGAAATAAAAGGTGGAAAGATCACATTCTTTATCTGATCTCTTTTGTAGGGCTAAATCTCTTTGTTCTCTGAGAAGTTTTACTGAGCCTTTGATGCTCAAAGTACTTTTCAAACTTATCTCTTACTCTCTGAGGTCTAGGAACAATTCACCTTTTCCAAGCTTTGGAACCTCTAAAGGTATAGTCTCTGTTTCTTCTCATTTCTGCTTCTAAACTGGCTAATTCTTTTTTGAATCAGTCTCTTTATTTTAATACTTCAGCAAAGGTAGCCAATAATGGCCAATATAAATAGCCTTATTATATCTAATTACTTCCTCTAGAGCAGTGGTTCTCAACTGGGAGCAATTTCATTCTTCGGTGGACATTTGGCAATGTCTTGGAGACATTTTTGATTGTCATGACTAGGAAAGTATGACTGGTATCTAGTGGATAGAAACCAGGGATGCTGCTAAACATCCCGCAATGAACAGGACAGCCCCTACAACGAAGAATTATCTGGTCCAAAGTGTCAATCGTGCTTTTGTTGAGAAACCCTATCCGGAGACGCAGGCTCAGGAGGTCCAGGTCATGTATCTGTTATGTGAAATGTGTGGAACCAGAAGTGTTTTGCATTTTGGATTTTTTTCAGATTTTGGAATATTTGTATATACATAATGACATATCCTGGGGATGGTACACAAGTCAAGCATGTAATTCATTTATGTTTCATATACGCCTTATGCACATAGCCTGAAGGTAATTTTATACTCTATTTTTAATAAGTTTTGCATGAAACAAAGTTTTGACTGCATTTTGACGGCGACCCTTCACATGAGGTGAAGTGTGGAATTTTTCACAAGTAGTGTCATGTCAATGTTCAAAAGGTTTTGGATTTTGGATTTTTGGATTAGGGATGCACAACCTGTACATGGTCTGCCTTTCGACTTATAGATAATAGTAGTAGGAAATGTTTAGCTATTTCATAACATGAGTTGGCATCTTTCCAACCTTTTCCAACTTTTGTTGCTGCCTAGTGCTAAGCTAACATCATAAGTCTTAGGACTTTTGCTACATTAATACCTCACTTTAAGGTAACAATTTATGTGTCCAGGATAGTCCAAAAGGTGTAAAAAAATTCCAAAAATGCACTCATTTACCACGATACACATTAACATAAGAGTATAATGCAGCTGTTTGTGGACACTTCTTTCAAGGCATGACTCAAAGACTGAAATTTTTTTACCTTCCTCAGTATTTCAGTGTCCTCTACAGCCGCAGTCTCCAATCCCTGGGCTGCAGACTGGTACCGGTCCCTGGCCTGTTGGCAACCAGGCCACACAGTAGGAGGTGAGCGGCGGGTGAGCAAGCAAAGCTTCATCTGTACTTACAGCCACTCCCCATCACTCGCATCACTACATAAGCTCCGCCTCCTGTCAAATCAGCGATGGCATTAGATTCTCACAGGAGCATGAACCCCACTGTAAACTGCACACGCGAAGGATCTATGAGAATCTAATGCCTGATGATCTGAGGTGGAGCTGAGGCAATAATGCCAGTGCCAGGGAGCAGCTGCAAATACAAATTGCCATTAGCAGAGAGGTTTAACTGTGCAATAAATGTAATGTGCTTGAATCGTCTTGAAACTATCCCCCCCACCATCCCAGTCCACAGAAAAATTGTCTTCCATGAAACCCCCCTTGTTGCCAAAAATGCTGGAGACCACTGCACTGCAGGGAAGGCAGATGAGGGAAGAGAGGGAAAAAGTGCAGGAGAACATGAGAGGATTTTTAGACCTTAAATGACACATAATAAGATTTTCATTTACTTTCTTTGACCTGCCACACAACCTATCCTTGTTTTGTTTCTGATATTAGTAGAACCGTCTCTCGTTTTAAGCTCTTTGACTTTTTAAAAAGAAATTACATTTTGTTTATTTCAGAGGTACCAAAACTTTCAAGAGAAAATGTCCCTTAACCAAAGAAGAAACTAAAATTGCCCATTCTTACATGATTATTGTCAAATTTTGCATGCGACTCTTCCTATATTTTCATTCTTATAATCTCTTATTATATTATTTTTTAAAACATGTTAATACCTTCAATCACCGCTCTCTGAGTTGTATCTCTTTAGGTGACTCTGATTATCTCTACTCGGATTCATTTGTAGATTTAAAAACTGAATATTTAGAAGATAGACACTTATAATTTCTGAGTTCTAGTCATCAAGTGTCTTTTCCATTTAGTCTTTATTACAGCAAAATTGTTTTTTCCCTATTGATTAGAATGAGGTGGGTACAAGGGTTTATGAATTCCCATGCCTGGAAAGAAGCCAGAGCTATCATGAAAGTACTTTGCCCAATTCACCAGACAATTCATTGTCGCATCTGTTAATGGTGAAGTGTCAAGGTTTCTAGTGGTGGGGACTGTAAAGAACAAGCAAAAGCATCCCATGAGACAATGAGCCAACAGGTGGACATTTGCCGCTCAGAGGGCATTGGTCGGGAAAGGGAGACAGTAACAGCATCAGCAACTTAAACAGACCACATTCTCCTTCACATTTGCTCATTCGATAAATTTGGTTTTAGCACCATATGTGCCAGGCACCTCTCTAAAATCTGAAGATACATCAGTGAGCAAAACAGATAAAGATACTTCCCTTCTTGGAGCTTATCTTCTAATGGGAGTAAAACAGACAATAAATACAGCAAAAAGGCAAGTTATACAGAATGTCAAAAGACGGATTTAGCAAACAGGAAATTAACAATGATCTTGACTGGAACAAACAGGCAGTTTTGCTAGATGAAAACATGGAAGCAGAGAACAAACTCTTTTCAAGAGTAACTCTGAAAAGAAGGGAGATGGGAGTCATGATGTCAATGGCAGTCTTCTATTAATATACTTCTTTAAAATAAGAGACTATTTTTGTTTATATACTAATGGAAAAGAGTTGGATTATACAGAAGAAAATAGGTCAATTAGTGGAATGTGAGTCCACAAGAAGTGAGAAGGACTGCAGAATTCATGTCAGGAAGTTAAATTGTCTTTCATTAGGGGTTTACAATGAAGCAAGGATTTCTATACTAGTCACTTCCCAAATATTACATGTATATTTTTTAATCTGCAAGTATACTCTATTAAATGACACCATGGGGACAATAGTTTCTGAATTAAATATTCAGAAGGATTATTCGTGAGGATTTCAGGATGTTTTAATTTTCAAATTGTTTCTCAAAAGTTCAGAAGTCCACTTCCTTCTTGGTTTTATTTATTTATTTATTTATTTATTTGCATCTTAATATGACTAACTTTAAAATGATAGCAAGCGAGAATAAAAATTTAAACAACCCATCCAAACATCTTTTTGAATCTTGAGCATCTGGTTTATCTGATCTTGCTTTTAGAAATCTAGCCCGCTGTTAAGCCTTTGTATACGCTCGGCTCGCACTACCTCATTTTCTTCTCTTTGCAAACGGCACTGATCATGTGAAAGGAAAATAGCAAAGGTTATCCCACTCTGCAAATAAGGTAACTCATCTAATTCTAATAACTATGGTCTAATCTTGGCTCTTCCAATAATACTAAAGTAATTGCAAACCACACCATGAACAAGTCTAAAAGCATCAAAGTGACATAAAACTAATTAATCACTATCAATTTAATATGTGCCCTATCCGTTCAAGCAGCTCAGCTCCTCTTGACTTTATGGCTGATATTCACTCAGCTCACTGTGCACATCAATTCTCCAGAAAACAGAGCTCTGTCTCTCCTCCACTTACAAAAGTAGTTTAATATTGTGAACTCCTTCTATCATAATTTGACAGGTCAATCCCATCATCTTTCAGAGACCACCTCCTCCTCAAACAAGCGCATGAATCAGAGCTGTGAATTTGCATAGCATAGTTTTGAAGGAATTTCTGGGCTGCATTTCTCTTCCAAAATTGTTCATCTTCTCTCAAGATCACATTGGGACCTCTTTAATGGCATTTCTGTTTCTCATGAAGCACTAAAGGTGAATGATAATCTTTCCCTTTATTTGTGTGTTGTGGGTGGTATTATGTATAAAAATTTAGCTAATCTATTTGTAATACAGGACCTGTCCATCATCCTTAATGATGATTTTTTTTTAATTTCACACACAGTTAAGTGAATTAATTTTCTTTCTATATTGAACTTAAAAACTTTAGACTTCTTTTTAGTGTTTAAGTAAATAAACCCACTATGCAATTTTAGGCAAATTGCTTAAATGTTCAAAGCAGCTATTTCTCTATCTATTACAAGAGAAAAACAATCCATTTACCCCATGTACTAAAATGCCTGAAGTGTTTGGTAAATGTTATCTATTATTCTTATTACTCGGGTGTAAAACCTGAAATGTGTTACCAAGCACACCTGACCTACCCTGCTGGAGAAAACAATAAGAAGGATCTAGACCAGATGCTCCAGGGTCATTGTAGCTGCAGTAAGGCATTCTGGGCTATGGGAGGGGCTGACAATTACAGCAGAGGAAAATTTTAAAGTGCAATGATAGAGCTTTTCATGAAGGGGATCACCCAGGTCATGAAACATCATAAATCACGTCAGCAGAATAAGCATGATGCTTCAGGGTCATTCTCTTTTTTGGCATGTGCACTATGCTTAGAAAAGAAAGAACTCTTCATGACATTTGCACATTTATATAATATTGAGCTTATTTTCCCAGCCAGATCTTCTCTGCATAAAGATTTTGAAATGTATACCTGTCTTGAAAGTGGCAACTCGAGGACTCCTACCTTAAAATGTCTGGGACTCTGACAATTTCCATTGTAATCAGTGTATGATGACAAGTTTTCATTGAAGTTTTACAGTGACCCTGAGCAGGATAGCAGGTTTTATTTTTCTTCATTTTAAATATATATACATATTTATTAAAAATACAAGGTAAAAATCTGAGACAATCCTTTTACCATTGTTTTTAAGACATATGGTAAAAACAGCACTATCTCATTGTAGATATGCCCAAGCAATCACTATTTTTCAGTTATTATGTCCAAAGATGGTGGGATGATGGCAGATTAGGTTATTCTTCAAAAATATTCACACTCCATGAGTGGATTTATTTCTCAATCCCCTTGATTCTGAACTTGGTTGTAGGACTTGCTTTGGCTGGTGAGATATTAGTGGACATGATGCAAACAGAGGCTTAGAAGGTGCTTATGTGGGACTCACTCTCTTGCACTGCACCCATCCCCTTGGAAGAATCTGCCTAGGAGTGACAGCTGGTCCCAGCAGGAGGAGGAGAGACAGGTAGGGCACAACAGAGCTCCTCGGATAGCCCAGGCTAATCTGCTATCTACAGATACCCAAGAATAAGTGATGATTGTTTTAATCCACTGAGTTTTGATGCTGCACTTTTTGGCATACAGCAGTAGTTAATAGTCAGAACATGTCACATCGTACCATGTAGCATAATTTGTGCTTGTTTCCATACTTAATTTATTAAACATTTAGTTAAGCTTAACCAGTATACCAAAGGACCATCACAAGAAGTTATAAAAAATGTAGCAAATAAAAGAGAAATATATGAAAAATCAGCTCGATGGCTCCCATTTCCTTTCTCTATTATTTAACTCCTGTTTAAGACATTATTAACAATAAATCACACCGCCGTGATTGCGTTTAGCACTTTCTTTGGCAGACGCTGTTGGTACTATGTTCCAGTGCCCACTCCATCTCCCAAGTCCATTTCAGTACTGTTCTAGGGATGTCCGTGAGACCCAGTTTGGCCAATAAAATGCAAAAACAGAAATATCTGTGTAGGGCTTCCAGGATCACTTTTATAAATACAAAGACTCTGGTACCATACCCCTTCAGCCATCCCCATCCTTCCTAGAATGCAATATAAATATTTTCATGATGTAAAAAGTGCAGAGCCATTTTTGTGACCCTGAATTGGCACATGAGAAAAAGACCAAGAGACGTACAGAAACAGTGAATTTACCATTACTGAGCTTCTGACCCAGTGCTGCCAATACCCTGTTTTGCATGCTTCCGGTTATATGTGAAAAATAGCCTCCTCCTTAAATCAGTACTGGTTAGGGCCCTGTTACCTGCAGCATTTGCAGGTCTCTCAACTGCATTTTATAGCAAGCAAAAAGAGAAAGTCAAGATATACCACAGCATGGAGTCCCCATGTTAAGCTTATTAATCTAGTTATTCTCTATAACTAAAATCATTACATAATATCTATCACTATTAAATTTCTCACCATCTTTATTACCTGAAAATAAATGCATTAATACTTGAATTAAATGGATTAATTTCTAAGTTTTTACCATATTCAAAGAAACAAAAGGTGCTTTAAGATCAAGGTCTATGCCCTCCATGAACGAACAAAAGAAATGTGATTAAAGACAAAATGATTTTGAAAAGGTTATCCATATATCAAAAACTCAAAACATCAATATGAAATAGTAAAATTTAGGTGTACTGTAAGATACAATTAACTTGTCTTCAGAGTATTACAGGTTCTCCTGTAAGCCTAATTGTGTGCTCTTTCCATGGCTTTCTTGTATTCACAGTAAAGATTAGGAAATCATTAGCTTAGTCATTAATTGGTAAAGATTTCTTTCCACCAGTGAATTTTCATTGAATATTAACACATGATTAACCCCACCTCACAGAGCAAGAGAAATGATGTGAAACCATGTGAAACCCTGGAAATATTCTGTGTCTATTGAAACCTACTAAATAATTCCAGATCATGGATCCTACGCCTTTGTTCAAATATGAAAATTATGTCCTTCCACTTCATGACGGAAACATGAAAGATGAAATTATAGGGTTTATAAACTTCGCTCCAGGAATAGGTCAGTAGAAAGAGCAACTTGATCCTTGATTTCTTTTCTCTAAGTCATCGAAACAGCTGAGAATTTAAGTCACATGTGTCGTGTGTGGTTGATTGACACCATAGGTTTTCATCTAAATTTGAAACCTAAATCTGGATATATATGAAAATATTTATGGCATTTAGTCAGGAGACTTGAATTCTGATAGAGAGAAACTAGAATATATGATGTGGCTAGGTCATTGCCAAACAAGTTACTTCTGAAATTAGTTGGAATCAATAATACCAAAAAAGGGCAGTAAAGCCCATTTCAGCTTTACTTCTGTTGTGAAATAAAATCAAAATCATCAAAATGAAAGCTCTTTTCATCAGAAATGTAATTTGCTGTCTATACTAGATATACAGGAGGAGTAGATAGCAGCTAAAATAGATAGATAAAGCCAAATGAAGGCGCCGAAGGCAAAAGGAAACCAGTGATAGAAACAGAATGCAGGACAGCAGGCAGCCCAGCCAGCACCGTGAAAATGTGAATATGCACACTCAGTAACCAACCTCCAGTCACCGACGCCGCTGAACAGGATGCTTTCTCTTCATTAATCTGCTAGAAAATGGAATGTTTACTTCTCTCATGTCAGAGAGATATGGGCTGAGTACCTAGCCAAAGAAGTCATTTCTTTTCCTTTAAAGAGAGGAGGATTGGATGATGCTGAAGAAAGGGGAGGGAAGAGAGGCACTCCAGTTCTCATTCTTACTTGAGCTGCTTCCTAAATGGCAGTCAGATAACAAGTGGGAAAAAAATGCAAGAACTTATTTTGTCTGGAATCTGTGCCTTTACTAAATCCCACAGTGGTAAAAACACCAAGGCAAGGGAAGGTGATACTGGTGTTGATAACTGGAATAGAGAATTACCCAGGCCTTTTTTTATTGATTGTGGAAAGCTGTTACTATTGCATTCCTAAAACATGGTCTCTCCATGACCTCCCTTTCTGTGGATTCACACCCTCAAGGATATTGGTTCAAAAGATCCTATCTCTCCTTCTCCCCAGTCGTAGTAGCTGTATATTGAAGCTCTGCTTGAAAATCAGAGCTTTCAACTGCCATTCAAGATTAATTCTCAAGGGAAAAGTAGTCAGAAGAAGAAAACCAGGGAATTGCAGTATAGCTCTCCTTTCCTTTCTGCTTTCCTTTCAATCTGAGGTTGTCGAATGAAGAAAAAAGCCACAGGCTCAAGGAGTGCATAGTCAGGCAGACCAGAGTCTCCACAAGGAGACGTGTCTCTAAGGGCCAGGATGATGTGGGCACGGAACACCTCTATTCAGTTTTACCTTTCTCCCCATCATTAGCTGTCCAAATTCTAGATGACCAAACTTTCTGTTTTTTCTGGAAATCCGCTTGATCCCTTCTGTTTTGGTACTCACTTGTCCCTAAGCAACCCCACCTCTCTTACTCTCCACCTTGATGCACTGCAGTTCCAGTCCGTGACAAGACCCAGCACCCTTTCCTCCCAGAAAACTCCCAGCCCAGGCCAACTTCGGTGCTCCCTTCTTTCTGCTTCTTTAGTATCTTTAGTATGCATCCATTAGAGCAACTTTGCAGGTCGGTTTACTAGACTTTTTTGAAAGATCATAAACAACTTAAAGATAAAAACTTTATCTTGTTTGTTTTTTCATCCAGAACAACACGCACATAATAGGTGACCCAAAACATCTATTTTTCAATAGACTAGGAGCTGCTTTTTCCTCTTTTTATGTTATACAGGATACCAGTTCCTTTTTGGATGGAAAAAAGAAAAAAGGCTTGTTGATTAAATTCAATTGAAAGAGCTCATTCTTCGTCCTTGACATTAGTTCTTCACCGGTGTTAAGATTATAGGAACAGATTTTGACGATAGTTCAGTATAATTTTCCAGATGATGGGTTGTTGGGGACAGACTCTGACTTATCTATTTGTCTTTTTGTATTTAAATTGTATTTTTCCTCAGTAAAAGAGCTGCGGGTTGGGCTCAGGAATGTACCTAAAATCCTGTTCCTATGGAAGAAGAAGAAGGCTAAGAAAGGTTCCAAGTGAAGAAGGGTCAGAGCAGTGTCCAGGCACCACAGGGGGTGGCCCCGTGATTTCTCAGAGGCGTTGCTGATGCCATCAGCTATCCTTCTGCAGAGGTGAGTCCAGAGCGGTGGATCTGACTGCCCAGAGAGGACATCCTGAAAATGGCCTTGCTTCAACCTGGGTTCATTCAAGCAGTCAGTTCTCAGTCTCCTATATACTGAGCCCCTGGGGAAAACTGAGGCAGCTTGGTAGCCATCTGATTATTTCTTACTTCCTTCTTACCAGGAAGTCCGGTAAGAGTCACTTGGATTTTGCCTCCACTAATGTTTCCCTGTTGCGAAAAACAAAAGGAAAAATGGAATCATGCCTCCATTTATATTCTACGATATCTTGCTGGAAAGGTACGATTCTCCCCCCAACCCCCTTTCCTCTCTCATTGAGTATCTGTTCTATTTCTTCATCTGGATCAAGAATTAGTACAGGAGAATGAGGATTTTCATTGAATCAAATGCATTAAGTTGAAACAACTAATATTAAGCCAATGCTTGGAGAAAGCAATTTCAGGAAAAGCTGAGTATTTTCTGACCAAAAATCTTCATTATTATTGTTGAGAGCAATGCTATAGCTCCATTGAATGAGTACAGATTTTCCATAGGAAGAAGTTACTGAGAAGAAGTGGTCACTCTGGTGGCATCTGGCAGCAGTCCCCAGAATTTCAGTCCCCAAACAGAAACTAATGAAGATAGCTCTGCAGTAGGCTGGTTCAAAAGTCTTAGTTATAACTTTTCCCAGATCATCCAGCTCCAGTAGAAGTATAGAAAAAGCAGCGCCTCTCCTGATGGCATGGCTAACTGACACATTTTTTAGCTGAAATATATTGCTAACTAGCACTCAGCATCCTTCCTTCCACCACCAACATGAGAACGATGACATACTTTCTGTTACATGAAGTAACGACCTAATAAATATTGATCTGAGTATAAGTTACTGAAATGGGGTCGAAGTGGAGGGAAAAGCTTTCAATAAATAGCAACAGCGGTGCCCCCAAGCCCGTTACCCAAGTTCCTTGGTAGTTAACGCCTTAAAAATCCACATTATGATTTCACAGATTCCTTTCCTCCCACGTGTCAGCAGAGCAGTGTGTGTGTGGGACAGATGGTCTCCCTGTACACACCCCATACTTAGTGCTGTGCCAAGCTTATGCTTCCTTCACTTTCTTCATGAAAACAGGCATGCTGAAAATATGTTTGCGGATGGCACAGAAATGCTGTGCACATTTTAGCCGTCATGTCAAAGCAGGAAAAATTCAGAGCCATAACAAGTAAAAACAAAAACCACTGAAAAGTATTTTTTCCTCTATCAAGCAGTAGTCATTTCCATGCCCAAACATGGCGAGTCACAAATGCATTGTGTTAAGACCCATCCAAAGAAAAGAGGGGTGGTTGTTATGGGCATCGAGACAGAAAATCTTGGAACAGGATCAGGCATCTCACGCTGTAACAAAGGGTTGTCAATTCTCGTCAATTTCAGAAGACAAAGCCTCTGCTTTCATGGTGAGGGAAGCAGTAAAGGAAAAAGAAAACGAGTTGGCTTATTAAATATCACCTAGTTTTCCACGTCAGTGTCTGCACAGAAAATTATAATTTGCCTCCTTTTTGTTCTAATATTTTAAATCATGTGACGTACAATCCCATTAGGCAGTTTAGGTCCATGGATTAAGGAAAAACTATAGTTAACTAATGCAAATATTAATAATAGCCATTGAGTCCTCAAGCTATTATTTAGCTTGCCACACCACATCACCTCTAAGTCCACTTGTAAGCTACCTCCATGTATTTTGGATTATTCTGAAGTTAACAATGAGAGCCTTTGAAAAAATCAAGCATCTATATTCTCACATTCCCACGCAGTAAAATGCTCACTTGTGCAGGAAGCATCGTGCAAGACGTTGTATCAGCAAAGTACACAAGGCAAGCTCCTTCTTACAGGTCATTCAATCCCATGGGTAACTAACCTATGATAATAATTAGAGTGAAAGTGATTTTAGAAATCAATTAATTCACTTCCTCCCAAATATGAGAACTCCTCCCACAGAGTCACAAGCAGCTGGCTGTTCACCTATGCCTTTATGCATAATGCTTCCAGTGACAGCCAACTCCATACAAATTTCTATGCTTTACAAATACAAGTTATTTCATTACTTCAAGAAACAGCCACTCATCCCCTTCTGGGGCTGAAATTCTTTCTGAGCACTGCAAATCTAGAGAAGAATAATTTAGAAATCCCTGCCTTCAAGAAGCACACAGACTAGTGGGGCTTTTGACAAAAAATTTCAATGCAACATGGTAATTACTGTAAGAGAGGGAGTCCTTCTTTGTTAATTTTTCAGCATATCCTTTGCTTTTTATTACTGTTGCCCAAGCTTGTCATTACATATTTGTCAGTATAATTATTAGCTTAGTTACTGTCTCCCCTGCTAACATCTAAGCTTCGTGAGAGAAAGGACTAAATTTTTTCTCTTCAACAATTGCCTCTGGAGCCCAGAGAGTATCCGAAATACATAATAAATATTTGTTGAATAAATGTGAACAATTGATTAAGAAGGGCACTTTGCCAAGTTAAACACATGTGGGGTAATGATGTTTCAAGGGGACAAGTAGCTTATTAAGGGCTGGAAATGAGAGGACAGAGCACTTTAAAGAGCCATGAATGTTTTGGCTTGGAGGGAACTTAGAGTAAGACATGAGGAAGCCAAGAAGTGAGGCTGGACAGGAAGAAGTCAGAGTGATGAAGAGCCTTTTATGTTCTGCTAAGCAGCCTGGATTTCTTTATTATCACAACAGAGATCTATTGGCAGATTTCAAGCAGGACAGTGGCATGGTCAGTTTACATTTTAGAGGGATTGGTCTGGCAAGACCCTGGGGACTGATTAGGACAAGGGCGACTAGAGGCTAGGTAGTGCCCCCAGGAGAAGGATGTGAAGGTTAAGAGTAGTGGGTGGGTGCAACAGGCAAGAATGATCCCACAAGAGAGGTGCAAGGATTCATCACCACCTCCCAGATTTCTGGCTGGGATGACTGGCGGAACCCAATTGTGGTATAAAATACTGTAGAAAAAGAATTTTTTTTTTTCTGTTTCTTGGGGAGGATGTTACTTTGAACTTCACTTTGAACATCTAGATGGATGGAAATTACAAAATTCTGAGTTTAATCGGAAGATTTCAGCTACAGATGGGGATCTGGGAGTGATCAATACAGAGGTAATAATTAACACCCAAGCAGGAATGATTGCCCAATCAAAACATGTATCAAATGAGAAAATAAAAGGGCCGAAAAATGAAACACAGCAAGAAGACAGTTATGAGGAACTAAGAAGGAGCAGCCTGAGAACTAAAGAAAACCAGAATGCTTCAGATTTCATGAAAGGAAAGGATTTCTGAAGACTGAAAGCGGGAGAGTGAGCAGGTACTGTACCAATATGGCAGGGGGGAAAGACACAACCAAATCTGAGAAGTCTCTACCATTGCATTTAGAATTAGGTCATAGATGATCTTGACAAGACCCATTGAGAGGAGTGAGACAAGTGGAAGTCTGAAAGTTGCGTTTTATTTCAGGGCCAACTCTAGTCAAATAAACATTTTCTACTTATTATTCGGAATCAAGTTTTCCCTTCACTTTGATGGTTAAGTGTCTGGGGAGGAAGGCAGTGCAAATTTTATGAGTTTCAATGAAAAACTATAGTAAATATTTTATTTTGTTTCAACAAATACTTACCAAGCATCTGCTATGTGTCAAATTCTATGCTAGGTGTTAGAGATACAAAGATGAATAAACCGTGATCCCTGCCCCCAAGGGGCTCAAAATATATTTAGGGAGACACAGAAATGCACACTTCAATATGGTAAGTGTCACAGTAAAGGAATGTATAGATGCTATCATAACACAAGATGAAATCACTAGTTTTGCCTAAGTTAGTCAGGAATGGAGGTTGCAGAGAAGAAAGGGCATTTTGACTGGGACCTGGAAGAACTGACAAGATAATGTGGGCATAGTTCTACTTAGTGAGGGGTATGTGTTTCTGAAAATGAATGACCTTCTGAATGATTAAGCAATATAAGCTGTGTTTATGGCATGGTCCCCAGTGGAACTTCCTACTAAGCATCATACACTAAACCAGCTGTGGAATTCTCCGGCCATGACACGTTTCCACCCACAGTTTCGTTCACATGCTGTTCATATAGTAGCAGGTCAATCCACTCGGGCTGCAGTGATTTATATGATGCCCTTTATAGAGTAACAGCACTTCTTCCCATCCGTAACTGTTTGCTGGTCTTTGCTTTCTAATTCATTGACTATTACCTTGAATGTGCTGCTAAATATATAAAACTTTACGGTATACTTTCTTGGCAGTTTTTCAGTGCCTTCAATAGCATTGCTTGTATTTGTTTTGTTAAAGGGTCAAAGCCATTTGTCAAAAGATAAATTAATGAAAAAAGAGAGACTAAGGAGGAGTAAAGATAGGACTAAAACCAAAGCAACATGCAGCACCATTTACATGGAGGCCTCCTGTGAAAGTCTTAGTGCTCTTACTGATCTTAGTGCTCACTGGCTGAGAGCCTCAGGTAACCATCAGTCGACTGAAATGGCTAACACATCATACACATTAATACATTACAGAAAGCATAAACGTATACTATATTTCTGATATAAAGAGCCCTATAATGAATCTGTGTTATCTAGGACAGCGTTAAGTACAGAATGCAGAAAAGAGAAGAAAAGTAAATTTCAGCATGTATAAGCATATGGAGTTATAAAAGCACACGTGTAAGTTTATTGTGTCTGGAGTGGAGTATGCATGGCATGGGGATAAAAGATAAGATTAGAAAGGTTAAATTCTGTGCAGATTGTGAATGCCACCTTATGTTGGACAAAGGAGTGTGGACTACATTATACAGCAAGAAACAGACTTCAAATGTTAAGTAGAAAAGTGGAACAATCACTAACACTGATGGAAATATGGAGAAAGTAATGAAAGCCAGAGAGGCTGAAGGCAGAGAGACCAATTCAGAGGCTATTATGACGATCCAGATGGGAGCCCTGAGAGCCTAAACAAAGCTAATGACGGCAGCAACAAAAGAGGCTGGGTGAGTACCCCCGAATTCCCAGGGGACAAGAGAGTTCCTCTACGCAAGGTAATTATTAATACAAGTCAAAGATTCCCTTGTAGTAGTGCGAGGGGGCAGTCTTGCTCCCCAACAAAACCACAGAAGGACCAGAGAGAGGCTCAGTCATGGATCAAACCTAGGGAGCTGCAACACTGGATTACAATGACAGTCCCAATTAAGTAAGCTATTGCGTCTTCCCTCTCCTCCCCCGCCTCCCATCCACAAGCAGGATTCCACTCTGGAGAATCCAGATGCAACTTAGAGAGACCAGGAGGAAAAGAATAACCTCCAGATTTTGTTCTAAAGAGAAAAGAGCTCTCCAGTGTAGATTTAGATGAGCTGTGGGAGAAAGATGAAGTTGTTTTAGGAGTAATCCTCCAGGCCCTCTTTGTTCATATAGAGCAAGTGTCATCAAGCTTAAGAAATAAATTATTAGTAATATAGTTCAAGCCCCCTGAGTTCCCTTCCTCTTCTCAATTTCTTCCCTCCACCAGATACAATCACTCTCTGAATTCGGTGTTTATCATTCACATACATTTCTTTTCGTTTTACTCTCTATGTGTTAATTAAAATATATATAAATGTAGCCATTTGATTAAGTTCTGGCCAATGGATGTGAGTGTAACTGAAGTATATAACTTCCCCTTTTTGTCTTTAAAAGGAGAAGATGCTCTCATTTTAACTTGTAACATTTTCTAACATACTTTCTGACTACTGCTGTCTGAAAGGTGGATTGGCAGAAAATAGCTTTGGACCACAGGTAGAGCAACAAGAGGGGAGGAGCTTGGATTCCTGTACATCTCTGCGGAACAAAGCTGCTTATCAGCCCTGGATTTCCCTCCTCCGGGTTTTTATGAGAGAGAGTGAAATGTACTTCCTCCATGTTTCCACAATACTGTGATTTTGGATCCCTATTTTCTAGCCAACTCCTCCTAACAGTTACGAAATTTGATGTTTGATTCTTCCATTTCTCTAATTTGGACTCAATGAAATTGCCACTTTTTTCTGAAGCCCTGCAAACATATCTGGCAATATTCAAACTCCAGGTGAAAAATATGTGTGAGACTGCCACTGCCTACTTCCACTTTAACTGAAGAGGCTTCAAGTTTAACATCTGGACACCTCAGCTGGATGCCCTACAGTCTCTAAGGAAACTGCTTTATGAACTGTTCCAAATATTGACCTTTGTCTTTTTCTGTGTGAATGCTCATCTGTAATGCCAGCTCCTGGAATGTGACACAGATATTTAAATGAACTCATCTATTCACAGGAATAAGAAACTGACTAAAGGAGATATGGGACGATGTTTAAATTTGCTCTTTTCCGTTTATCCCACTTGGGTTCCCCCCCAACTCCTTTTGTTAGGTAGATAATATGGGATCCCCACCTCTCCAAGGGACAAAAGTGGGTGCCCCACCTTGGTGCTTCCTTGAGTAATTTCCACACCTGGGGAAGAAAGGCAAAGGCGGGTGCCCTGTCTTGATCTTGGTGCTGGCCCACCTTGATCCTGCCCTGAGTAATTGCCACACTGGGGGAAGGAGGAATGCCCTTACAATCTGCAAAAGAATGCAGGGAAATTCCCAGCCCATGGGCCAGACGGCCCAGGTGCAATAGGGTTTGGAAAATGACCTAGAGTAACCTAAGACTAATTATCATGTCATTAACTGTCCATCAAAGTGGTTCGATAGTGACATTTGAACCATGGAGAGGGCCTAATCCAGACAATATAAAACAGAGTCCCAGACCATAACCAGGGGCTCTTGTTATGACACGGGACCTGTTCATCGTCTGTGCCATATGTATCTTCTTTTTGCTCTATAAACATATCTTGCTCTTCCTCAATAAAATTTGTTTCATGCTTACCATGCTTTTGGTGTGTCTGGTCATTTTTCGGCCAAGAGCACACCAAGAACCAACAATAGACTATTAATCTGACACTTTCTCTATCTCTATATAACAACCTCTAACCCAAATTTCTCCAAAGCTATAAGCTTGTCTTTTAATATATGAAACGTTTTAGTTTCAAAGTGGGGACCGAAGGAAATTAGAAATTTTTTACCCTAAAGTGGTATTTTGACATGCTAGACTGACCGAAGAACTTCAAGTTTTCTCTGACCTTCCCCCCACCATGGGCACTCTCCTTAAAAAATCGCAGTTTCTTTATCTTCGTAAGATCTGCCTAGGACCATAATTGTTCTTTTTCCCCCTTCCTTGTAAAACTAGGAATGTGACCACACCTGAACAGGCTCTTTAAGAAGATAATGTCCGCCAGGTGTAGGGGCTCACGCCTGTAATCCTATCACTCTGGAAGGCTGAGGTGGGAGGATAACTTAAACTCAGGAGTTTGAGACCAGCCTGAGCAAAAGTGAGACCCCTTCTCTACTGAAAATAGAAAAAATTAGCTGGGTGTGGTGGCCCGCGCCTGTAGTCCCAACTGCTTGGGAGGCTGAGGCTGGAGGATTTCTTGAATCCAGGAGTTTGAAGTTTTTGTAAGCTACAATGATGCCAATGCACTCTACCCAGGGTGATGGAGTGAGACTCTGTCTCAAAAAAAAAAGAAAGAAAAGAAGATGACAGATAAGGTCCTGGTCTCTCAGACTCATTCAAATTCCAAAGAGAAATATTTACCAATTAATCTTTGTTCCCCACCCTCTCATCCTCACTAGCAATCCTTTATTGCCCCTCAATAGAATTCCTCTTTTCCCACCCCCCATAAGCCATTTTACCAGAAAGGCACATAAGCTTTTAAACACTGTTGAGGAATTGACTCTTCATTCTGAGTGTTCCCATGAATACAGATTAAATAAATAAATTTGTATCCTTTTCCTCCTATTAATCAGTCTACCTCATGTAGTGATTTTTTAGCTGACCACAGTGGGGCAAGAGCCTTGCTCCCTATTACACCTTCAGCATTTTCATTCTAACTAGATTGTACATATCCACAAATAAACAAACGCAAATTCAAGTTCCCAACAGTCTTTGTAAATCTTTTTCTCTCCTTTCACTTTCTTTGTGATTTAACTTAGAATATGACTTTTCTGTCTCTGAATCAACTAGTGTTTCATCAACACGTGTCATTTACTAATGATTAGTCAAGCTTGCTCTTTCAGTTTGCCACAGTATTACAATAGTTACTACTAATTCTTTTTTCATCAATGGACACTGCCTTTAAATCTAAGAAGATTTTCTCAAGGCGCAATTTGTAGCCAAGTGGAAAAAGATCTGCAGGCTAATTTTGTCCCATGGGAGAAAAAAAGGAGGAAAAAAAGCAGAGGACTTACTAAAAGTTTTACTTAAAATTCTAGACTTGTATGCTACTGAATTTAAGAACATAGGAAATATATCTTGTGTCTGAATGAATTAAAAGCTGCACCATTCCAAATTGTTTAGAGCCAAGTCTTCACAATGTTAATTTATTTAAGCTGTTCAGACCTCATCTCAGTTCACATCCATCATAATAATGGTAACACTTTTAGATCTAGGACACAATTTGTCATTTAGAAGAAATGCATAGAATGCTATATTTAAGACACCTTATTTGAAATTACAACAA
Source organism: Indri indri (assembly GCA_004363605.1). Lineage (NCBI taxonomy): Eukaryota > Metazoa > Chordata > Mammalia > Primates > Indriidae > Indri > Indri indri. The sequence goes on from RJWJ010008486.1 coordinate 50,550, forward strand.
ATCTCTAAAGCAAATATCCTTTGCCCCGGAGCTCCATTTGTTAATTCTCCATTAAAATGCATCCTTTTCTCACTTACTGTTCTAATGAGCATATACACCCACTTACCATGAAATCATTATTAAATATTGATCAGAACCCTTGTTTCATCCAGAGGTATAGTATGTAGTTAATCATAGCTTCAAAGAGAAGCTTTTGTATTTTAAACACATTTTGGAACTTTCTAAAGCAAATCATGTAAAGATTAGGCCTTAGATTTGAAACTATGCCATTAGTAAAATGACACATATTTAAGCATGATTTGTATCAACATATAAAAATGGGACTATCCCAAGAATGTATAAAAATTAACACAGGACTGAAAAATTTTCTCCTTTAAATAAAAATAAAATCTAAAAACATTTGAGGTAAAAATTACTGTATCCTTTTTCTATTTCTCCTTATTTTTTCATCTCTCCCTGTATGACACTCCATCCTTGTCAATTGCTGAATTAGTCACTTTTTTGTTAGCCCAATTGTAAAATCCTTCACCATCATTTAAAGAATAAAATAATTCCAAGAATCATTTGCCTGGACTCTGGAGGTGATCAAAAAATGTCACTTTGACAAAAGAATTATTTTGAGTTGAAGGCAAATAAGAAACACCAGACACAGAACAAAACTCCCTGCCCTCCCCCAACTGTCTAAAAGCAGGACATAAATTCCATTTGTAAAAGTGTCTCTCTCTCCCATACCACGTAGAGGAGACAATTCTTAGACTTTTATCACCAGAAATGACCATTAGCCCACAAATGGCACTGAGAGGAAGCTGTCTAACTAACCTTATTAAACAACCTTTATCTTCCACTAATTTCTCCATATATTTACCTTCCCAACTTTTCCCACTCTTAAAAAAGCCTAAATCCCTTCTCCTTTGTTTCGTTACTTTTCTACAAATTGATTGTTCTTTGTTGAGATACCATATAAGACCAAGTTCTAACCACCCCTTTGAGTTACACATCATTGAATTTCTCCCAGCTATTTACATGCTGCGTGTGTTAATAAACTGTGCTTTTCTCTTGTTAATCTGTCCTTTGTCAGTTTAATTTCCCGGGCCCCAGCCACAGAACCTTGGAGGATAGGAAAAAAGTTTATTTTTCCTCCTTTACAACTCTAAATTGATCTTGTTAACTGGGACAGAGAGCGGGAACAAAGTAGCACATGAGGGTTATGTGTGAAGGAAATCAAAATATTTTACCTCAAAATATATTTCTTTGACATATTTTGGCATGGCTGCCAAGGGCCAGCAAACAGAAGTGGCCCTATAAAGCTATCTTTCTAGGAGAAATCTGTAGATCTGTGGAGAATCTGCATTAATGCAGCCAGCCCTTCCCTTGTCTGGATCTAGGAAAGATTAACTAAGAATCTGACATGTTTAAAGGTCTGCAAAGAGACATCTACCATCTATCCTTTCTGAGGGCTGCTACCTGGTTTCATCTACACCACAAGACCACCTTTGCTAGCCAAGCCCTTCCTTTCTCCCTCCTCTGACCTGTCTTGCTGGGAAAATGTGATTTACCACCTAACCTGGTTTCGGCCGGGCTTTGAGCCCAAATTCTCTCTGGAACCTCGAAATGGCATAGAGGCTTCTGAACCCCATTGAGGGGTTAGGTCTTCATTCTGAAGTCTCCCGTGCATATACATTTAATAAATATGCATGTTTTTGTCCTGTTCAATCTGCCTCATGTCAGTGATTCCAGTGAACCTCCAGGGGGTCAAGAGCCTGTGCAAGTTTCCTTTATGGTTCCCATTCCTCCAAGCCATGCAACCAAGCAAAGGGGCACGGCAAAGAGTATAACGATTTGAAAACTTATTTCTTTCTCCTATTTTTTATCATGCTTCCTACCACAAACAAACATGACACATAAAAGCACTATTTAAAAGGTCCCCTAAAATAAAGCAAAACACAGTTCTCCTCTGTTCTGTCCTCCATGGGCCACAAAGAAAACTTTCTAGAATATAAATCGATAAGGAAAAACTTTTACACCAATGGAAAACTGCACATTGTTTATAGAACATCTTTTTTCTTCTTTGATGTTGAGTCTGAGGAGGTATTTTACAACTCTGTAAGTCTTAAGTAACTGAGAGCAACGTAAAATTTTTGTCTAAAGTCATGCAGATTCTGACCTGATAGAAATTTAATTGTCCTTCCTTCCACCCTGTTGAAAAACCAGTTTTACTTCCATTTGTAAATGCATTTCAATATTCCTGATCTATAAATGAGACTGTTCTTTGAATCCTATTTTGAACCAGTTATAACATTTGCCTGGTTCCCTAAGTAAATGAAGTAAATAAAATGCTTAACACATATTTATTTTTATATCTGTACCAGAGTCAGGATTTTACCTCTTTTTTGAAAATTTTCTTTTAACATATCTCAACATGCCTCTACCCTGCTTAAACCCATTGGCTAGAGTCTCAGAGTAATAGCAGTTCAATATTAAAGCTCCCCCAAAGTTCTATTCTCATTTCCACCAGTTCTTGCTCAGCTAACACTGGCCTGCTTGCAGTTGTTTTAAGCCCTTCATGCTGAGTCACATCCTCATGCCCTTGCACAGGCTGTTTGTTTATTTAAAATGCCCTTCCTGTTGATTTTGTATCCTGAAACTTTACTGAATTCATTTATCAGTTCCAGTAGCCTCTTGGTTGAATCCTTGGGGTTTTCTAGATATAATATCATATCATCAGCAAATAGTGAGAGTTTGATCTCTTCTGTTCCCATTCGTATGCCTTTAA
>RJWJ010008487.1:0-14573 GCA_004363605.1 Indri indri
TTTTTTTTTCCAGGTCACCTCATTTTCTGCATCCATACGATGGCTCCCTTACCGCAGTCTAAAGCCAAGAGATCATGATGACAAAAAGAAATGATCAATAAGAAAAGACGGCTCTGGAAAACCCAAGCCCATTCCAAAGTTTAGGAGACCTCGGAGCTCACCCTCGGCTGCCCGGCCGCCAGCGACCCTCCCAGGCGGTGGCGCCAGCAGAGGAGCGCGGGGCGGACACTGCCCTTTCCTGGATTTCGGGGCTTTTTTCTCCCCCACCCCACCCCGCCCCCCAGTCCCTCCCACCGCCCTGCAGTCTCCGCACCGACTCGCCGCCGCCCCGGCCGTTCGCGGCTCCCACTGCTCCGCTCGGGCTGCCCACCCACCCGCACGTCAAACGCCCCCTTTTCCCCTGAAAAGTTTCTAGACGGTAGGGACTATTTTCTTCTAATGTAACCTTCCACCAAACTGGAGGGAAAAGTTACCCGAGGCCAAAGAAGGGCTGGGGCCTTGGGAGGAACCTGTGTTTGAAAAACAGAGGTCCCTCTTCCTTGAAAATGAGTCATTGGGCCCCCCAAGCCGAAGTCTTGTTTGTTGGACTAATTGTTCAAGGTGCACGATGATGCTAAATGTCTAAGATGGAGTTTTTTTTTAAAAATTGATATAAAATAGACTCCACTAGACAAGTGGATCTTGCTTCAGACCTTGCAGTTCTTTCTGTCCATTCTCATGTTATCTATCCCTCCCTCCCCTGGGCTCCCAAGTCCTTAGGTTAATCTATGGGGAAACTCAGGTCCCCTGAGAATGACATCTTAAATCCTAAAGACAAACGTCAACTTAGAATTGCTCTTTCAGGCAGTTGGCTGAATTCTATCCACATTCTGGGTGGGTAAACTAACCCGAACAAATAGTTAATGATTAGGGAAACCCGCTAGACCTATAATTTTCAAACTGTGGGTGGCAAAAATCAGTTTGACAGGGAGTATTAGGAAGGCAGGGAGGGAATGAGAGAGGGAAGAAGGAAGGAAGAATAGAAAGGCACTGCATAGGCCGGCTGCGGTGGCTCACGCCTGTAATCGTAGCACTCTGGGAGGCCGAGGCGGCGGATTGCTTGAGCTCAGGAGTTCGAGATCAGCCTGAGCAAGAGCGAGACCCCGTCTCTACTAAAAAAAAAAAAAAAAAAATAGAAAGAAATTATCTGGACGACTAAAAATATATAGCAAAAATTAGCCGGGCGTGGTGTCACATGCCTGTAGTCCCAGCTACTCGGGAGGCTGAGTCAGGAGGATCGCTTGAGCCCAGGAGTTTGAGGCTCCTGTGAGCTAGGCTAACGCCATGGCACTCACTCTAGCCAGGGCAACAGAGCGAGACTCTGTCTCAAAAAAAAAAAGAAAGGTACTGCATAGTGAGGATCAGTATTCTTTCATGAAACCTAAATCATGAAAGAATACTGAGTGTGTTTGTGTGTATGGAGTGGAGATGTAGAATATACTTATTGTGGGTTGCTGTCAAAAAAATGTTTAAAAACCACTGTGCTAGGCAGTGGAATTTTTTGCGGATGCTTACATTGGAAAGGTTGAAAAGTCATCTAATTTATTCCTCTATGCTTAGACAGTATTTCGTTTTAAGAATGGTGCAGACTTTATCTTTCTTATCATCTTCCCATCTCAACATTTGCTATTAATGATTTGTGAATAATTTGTCTCTTTAAAGCTATTATTTCAGTAAGAAAGCTATAACTATAACTTAAAATACAAGAGCAATTCTACCAAGCTCCCTGTTTTTCTATGGCTCCTCTTCTACCCTCTAGCCCTGGGCAGCAGACACATGATTGCAAATGCCCAGGTCGCCACTGCCTCCAGTGCAGTCCCATAGAAGACCTGGTTGCTAGAATATCCTGTAATTAAATATTCTCATAGATCTATTTTATTTTATTTTTAAATTAAAAGTATTTTAGTATTTCTTTATCTCTTTGCCTTTATTATTTACTTCTAAAAATTTATTCTCCTGTGTAGTTAATATGAAAGCCTAAAGTGCTTGCATTCGACTTTGTCCTTTCTCAGTGGGGGAGCTCTCTGTTGTGCTAACCAGGGCTGCAGTTTGTGACTGAACCTTCAGTCTTAACATCCATCCCTTCCCTCCATTACACACACTCACTTCATTCCAGCCGCTTTTATCAGTACAACACTTGGATAGAAGGTCCATGTGCATGTGTGAGTGAGGGTGCTGAGCATAGAGAAACGCTCCCCATTGTCAATAGCAGCCCACTGGCCCACTGGTAATGTTAATGACAACACCACAAATGGTAATAACATCGACAATAACAACAATATAATTAAAATAATAGTTATTGACGGTTATGTTAATAGCTAACATTTACTCAACACTTTTCTGTGCTAAGCATCTTAGATGCCTTAAGTCAATGAATTCGCCTAATAACCCTATCCACAGTTGAAGAAACTGAGGCTTAGACAACTTTATGTGCTAGTTAGTAGTTTAGGTAGGATTCAAACCCAGGTGGTACGACTCCAAAGCCAGTACACTAACCTCTTGCCTCTCAGTATATAGTTATGGCGGTGGCAGGACTCTTCATCTGCTACCTAGGCTCTCCTTTCACTTGTTTTCATCGACTCACCGAGTGAGTATTGTGCTGAGTATTTTCTCCCAAGGCCCTCCTGTCTAAAAGGCAGTTGCGATATTAACAAGATAGTTTATGTTCCTTGATGTCAAACGCCTGGTTAACTGGCATCTCAAGCGCGGCAGGCACACTCCACAGATCTCGTGCATACCAGGCAGAAGGGGGTTATCGTGAGCATGGACAGAGGAAGGGGAACCACTCTCAGAACACCCTGGTAAAGTGTTCAGAATGCTGTACAAATGTGCGCCTTGGGAGAGACGGAAAGCAAGCACTGTGAACTTATTTAACTGATTTCGTTTCTTCTACATGTTCAGCACTCCTTTTCATGATCAGGGCTGGTATTCAGCTAGTCGTTCAACATTTTGAGACTCAACTCCAGCAATAAATCTTGCAGTTTGATATACGGGGCTTATGGGGCAATTGGAGAAGTATGAAGGAGAGGAAGAGGGCTGCTAAGCATTTAGCAGGGGAGAATTTTAGTGTAATTAGAAAAGTAATATATTGAAAAATAGTGTGCTTTTATTTTTTCTTTTCTGAATAAATGACTTTATCCTTAGTTGCCCCTTGCTATCCAACTGCTTATGGGAGATAAGGATTTGTTACAGAAAGAACAGGGGGAAAATAATGAGATACTCAACTTCTGACATTCAAAATAGGATTTTACAAGAACTTTGTTAGCCAGGTGAGTGGCTTAAAAGAAGATTTCCTAAATTCCTTTTAAGATTAAAAAAAAAAAATTTCTGTAACTTCCTCAAGAATCCAGCTTGGAGGACTTGATTCAGGGAGTTGTCCCAAAGGGTAGAGAAGTTACACTCTCTCCATGCGGCTCAGGCCATGATGCCTGCTGCTCAGTGGCAGAGGGGCATAGAGAACGACACAGGGTAGGGTGAGGGGGACCTCTGTTTTCTGGTTCTGGGGGATAACTGGGAGAAGAAGGGGGTGAAAGAAAAAGAGAGAAACTGAAAAGCATTAGTCCTGATTAGTCCTGACATTGCCCCAGAGGCCAGAGGAGTCAAAGAACAGTGTACTTGGGGCCTGTGGATTCTTCTTTGTCATAAGGTTGCACAAGCCATGCTTGTCTTCAGTATACTTGGACACTACCTTTGAGAAAAGCTGGAGAAAAGGATAAAAGTCTGAGAACACCGAAAAAGCAAGTGTTATTTTCTTAAAGAGAATAAGCATTACCTAAAAAGATTATTTAAATTATTATTATTATTTTTTTTTTTTTTGAGGCAGAGTCTCACTCTCTTGCCTGGGGCGAGTGCCATGGCGTCAGCCTAGCTCACAGCAACCTCAAACTCCTGGGCTCGAGCGATCCTACTGTCTCAGCCTCCCGAGTAGCTGGGACTACAGACATGTGCCACCATGCCCGGCTAGTTTTTTTTTTTTTTTCTATATATGTTTTTAGCTGTCCAATTAATTTCTTCCTATTTTTGGTAGAGACAGGGTCTTGTTCTTGCTCAGGCTGGTAGATTATTTAAATTATTTGATGAGACTTAACTTTCTTCTTGCTTTTCTTTAAGTTATTTATTTGTTTGTTTGTTTTTTTTTTTTTTGAGACAGAGTCTCACTGTGTTGCCCTGGCTAGAGTGCCGTGGTGTCAGCCTAGCTCACAGCAACTTCAAACTCCTGGGCTCAAGCGATCCTCCTGCCTCAGCCTCCCGAGTAGCTGGGAATACAGGCATGCACCACCATGCCCAGCTGATTTTTTCTACATATTTTTAGTTGTCCAACTAATTTCTTTGTATTTTTAGTAGAGACGGGGTCTCGCTCTTGCTCAGACTGGTCTCGAACTCCTGAGCTCAAATGATTTGCCTGCCTTGGCCTCCCAGAGTGCTAGGATTACAGGCGTGAGCCACCGCACCTGGCTTTTAAATTATTTTTGAAAGATGATTATGAAATATTTAAGAACCACAAGAAAATTAAGAAGTAATCTAAGGAACCTGTGAACCTGCCACGCAATATAAAAAATTAGACATTACCAAGACAATTGAAATTTCCAGTGTATGACTACACATATGCTGCTTTTATTAGGTCAAATGATATGAAATTGGCAATATTAGATTGTTTTTGACCCACAAAACACCTCCATCAATTTTATGTGATTGAACCTAATATTTTATTTAAGCTTTGTGAGTTTTATCAGTACCTTTATCACTCTGTTGCCCACTAGGAACGCCTTTCTTCCTTTCTCTCATCTACCCACATTCTACCCATTCTTTAAGCCAAGGTCAGAGCCCACTCCTTTCAAGAAGTTTTCACTGAAGACTCAATCCTACATGGATCTTTCCTTTCTCCTCCCAGAAGGTACTGTCTGTCACACATACTTAACATCATTTTATATGTCATATTCTTTAATTGTCTGGACCACACAAATTAGCACTTGGCAATATTATCTTACTTATTATGCTATTTTGTTAATTAACACGTGGAAGAAATAGTAGGCTTTTACTAAATGTTTGACTTATTAAGGACAATAAACTACTCATTTCTTGGAAGTGATTACTTCAAACAACTTTATAAAAGATGCTTGAGCCCAAGATCCCAAACTATTTAGAAGAGATACCTTAAGGTAAGAAATCTGGGAAAGAATCAGAGTAGGGAGACTGTCATCCATGAATATAGTCAAATTTTATCATGCCCCATAAAATATTTATATTATGATATATCTTAAGAACCAATAATAAAAGCTACCATTTATGGAGTAACCATGATAAGACAGATATTGGTGTAGGCATTTCATATATTTTACCTCTAATATAACAACAATGTAATGTAAGTAATATCAGGCTCTATCCAGTTCACCATGCTGTTTCCCATTCTTACCCATAAAGGTGTCCTGAGAATGGGAATTTTTTATTTTTTTAGTCTAATCTTTTTTTGTGTGTGTGAGATGGAGTCTTGCTCTGTTGCCCGGGTAGAGTGCAGTGGTGTCATCATAGTTCACCACAACCTCAAACTCCTGGGCTCAAGCAATCCTCCTGCCTCAGCCACCCAAGGGGCTGGGACTACAGGTGTGCAACACCATGCCACCACACCAAACTAATTTTTTTGTATTTTTGATAGAGACGGGGTCTCACTCTTGCTCAGGCTGGTCTCCAACTCCTGAGTTCAAGTGATCCTTCCACCTCAGCCTCCCAGAATGCTAGGATTACAGGCACGAGCCACCACACCTGGCCTTTTAGTCTAATCTTTATACCAATGTATTAGTCAGTATTAGGCTACTCTGCATTAACAAATTAATCCTGGAATCTCATTGGTTTAGCACAATCAAGGTTTTTTGTTGTTATTCTAGTAAAATCCAACATATGCCGGACAACTCAGTAGTTCATCTCTCTCCACGGGGTGACCCAGGGATCAAGGCTGCTTCCATATTGTGGTTCTACCATCTCACATCAACCTTTAAATGCTCTGGTCCAGAAGTATCCCATCACTTGCACTTACATTCCCATTTACAAGGACTCAATTTTGAGGCCCTAATGCAGTTGCAAAGGAGGCTGGGAAATGACAGCACATGAATATTCAGTGAGCCACAGTCAATGAAGTAGGGCCAGGAATCCCAGGAGAGGCACTGTTATTTACATGGTTGGAGAATCTGAGATAACCTCCTTAATGCCAATGACATCAACTCAACTGGCTGAAGTAGTTAGACCATCTGGTCATCTTCTTGGCCCTGGAGGTTCCTGAACTTTCCTAGATGTTGAAGAACGTCTTGGGCAAAGATAAAGGAAGAAGTAAAGTAATAATAGTAATAACAATAATAATAAGCCACTCGTTAGAGTGAGAAGAATCTCTAGTTCTTTGGGCACATGTATTCATGTGATTATTAGAAATTAATGTGTCATTTCTCCGGGAAGACAGGGAATTAAGCATCTTGTCTAATGAGACCAAGGGCTGAGGTTCTTTCCCTGGAGTTCATGACAGGCCCATGAGCAGAATTCAAGTCTGAAAGTATTTGCAAAATTTTGTGTATATATGCAAGTGTGCATTTTTCTGGGGGAGATAATCCACAACTTCTATAGAGATTTTCAAAGGGTTCCTAAGGCAGAAAAGGTTAAGATTCACTTTTCAAGGCTAGGAATAAAGTCTCTCAATAGGAGAAGCAGAGATCAGAGCCTGCCAGGAAGCAAGGTGCGTAGGAAAGAGGAAACTCATATTCACACCTGAGGCACGCCACTCATGCTCATGGCTGCATTTACACACAAGCCTAGAAATGAGAATTATCTCCTGGATGAATGAAGGTTAAATCATTTTACTCCTATAAAATGATTTTTAAATTGATGAATCTTGGCACTTTCATGTATTCAGATTTTAGAACCTTTATGTTTCAGACAACAGAAAAGGCATTAAAAGTGGCTGCCATAGGAGATAGCCTTGTTGCCACCTCTAAACCCTATTGTACATACTCAACAATAAGAGAAGACCCAAAAGGATCTGACCACTTATCTATACCAGAAATCTTTAAAGTCTATTTCTGAAGGATACCTCATTTTTTTCACTTTTTTCATCTGTAAAACAATGATATTAACTCTCATGTCTGTCAAAAAAGTGAATTTGTAAGTTATTTACTGTCCACAGTTGCATTCTGAAAATTATCCAAGACTGTAATAAAATGCAAACATTTCTAAATAAAAAAGAATGTACCCTAGAGAAGAAGAGGAACTTTTTATTACATTTCACTCTGCAATCCATTATAATGAACAAGCTACATATCCATCATGTCTGTAAAATAATCCAATTCATTTTTCCATGAAGCTTTATAGAATCAATTTAATTACTTGATAATCATACCTGGTCAACTCCATAGCAACAACCTAGATGAAACAAGTATAATTTTGCTTCTGGGTGTCTCTTAAATAATATAAATTTAATTCAAAGTAAAATTAAATCACTATCTCCTATGAAATCATGAAGCAACTCACAGTGAAGTCTTGATGGCTGATGAAGTTGCTGCTCATGCATTCCTTACAAAATATATTTTGAAGGCAGAGACCATAATCACTTCTTGCTGAAAGCTAATGAGGAACTTTTCTTCTTTTAGAGACTCAGTCTGAAAACTTCCTCAGGATTTTTCTAACCTCTATGTCTCTAGGAAAGTCCCCAGCTCTTCCAAACATAAAGAGGTAGCAAACAATATTTCTAAATAAAATCTGGCTATCGCTTCTAAGTTCCCCATTTTTTATTTCACGCTGGTCAAATGTAAATCTCCACTTGCCCTTTATTTCATGACAATTTCCATGACAAGTTGGGCATTTCAGGGTTCTCCTTTCCACTCACACATAATGACTTTTTTTTTTTTTTCTAAGATAGGGTCTATTGCCCAGGCTGGAGTGCAGTGGCATGATCATAGCTCACTGCAGCCTCAAACTCCTGGGCTCAAGCAATCCTTCTGCCTCAGACTTCTGAGTAGCTGGGACTACAGACATGCACCACCACCCCTGGCTAATTTTTTATTCTTTGTAGAGACAGGGTCTCACTATGTTGCCCAAGCTGGTCTCAAACTCCTGGCCTCAAGTAATCCTCCTGCCTCAGACTCCCAAAGTGCTGGGATTACAGACATAAGCCACTGCGCCTCGCCTGGTGACTTCTCTTGACCTCCAGGCTTAGTGCAATCAGCTGTCAATTTTTATATCTGGGAGCTGCTTAGATCACAAAAATTTCTCCACTGTTTTTCTCTCTCTTACATTTTCCAAAATGAGTAACTCTCTTTGAGTTCCCAGCTTCAACCACCCTGAGTGTGTATTATAGAGGGTGGGATGCCTATTTTTTAAAGAAACCTGGCATTGTCCCCCATGAAGCTGATTTCTGCCTGGACTGACCCCATGATCTGATCCTCCCCACTCCTCACCCCAGCACATACTGGTCAACCTCACACTGGACCTGAGTGATAAGTAATCTGTATATTAGCAAAATGATACCAAACAGGGCATCCATGACTCACTTCTTTTGAAGACATATTGAAATCATTTGTCTCCCTGCCTTGACATTTTCTAAGTTACAGGTGGTTCCAATTTTCAACTCATGGCAGAAACCATAAGCCAAGGAAGCAAATAAATGTTTCCACAAACTGTAGAAAAGAAAAACTCTCCTGCTACCTAACTGTGAAAAGCTCAGCTTGGGACTTCCATTAACCTTTGACTTTCTTTCTTAAAAATCCATACGGAGAGGATTCAATTTGTCTAAGTTGGCTACTGAGGTCTGGGGTCATTTTTAGGGGTACCACTATTAAGGTCCAATTTCTTCCATATATCAAACTGGATTGGCTTTCAGACTCCTCCCCAGTATGTCATAGAGGCACATGTGAGTTGATTTCTAAGGATTTTATTTAGGTTATTTGTTCTAGTGCTTTGGTTTCCCATCATTATCAAGATGGTTCAAACCATTATCAAGATGGTTCAAGAGAGACAAAAGCTATCGGTTCTATTGCTTCACTCTGGAAACTGTGTGTTAGCTGATGACAGCAAAATGTTCCAACACTGTCCAAATTAATATGGGCATTCCCTCTTCAGCACAGGCAATATATTTCTGGAAATAGGAGTTCTTAACTGTATAGTCCCTTTTGAAATGCTGTACCAGTGTTGTAAGGTGGCAGAGTTTTCTTCAAATCCTCTGAAGTTATAAAATGCCTTTGCCCATCACTTCTTCCAGCGACAGTCCTTCAACTGTTCATCAATTCTCTCCACTGTGGCACAGTTAGGGTACCTTTTATGATGACTTATTCCATTCCCTAATTGCCTGTTGATCTTTAGCCTCTGTTTCCTCACACATTTCCTCACAGGTGCCTCCAGACCCTGCAAAACTCCCATTTTTACATTCAGCATGGTAGTCTTCCTTTATTTCTTTTTGGCAGGTATAGCACCATCACTCATTTTGTTAGCCATTATGGGTCAAAACTGTCTCCTGAGGCACAAACTAAATGACAGAGAAATAGGTTCCAGAGGACTAAACAACACACCGCAGAAGTCAATCAGCTGAAGCAACAGCTTCACAGCTCCCATCCGGTCCAAGCCGCTGTCATCCCTCACCGGGATTACTGCCATCGCCTCCTAACTGGTCTCCCTGCAGTTGCCCTTGCCCCTGCCAGTTATTCTCCACAAGCAGCCAGAGTGATCCCTCAGAAACGTCAGTCAGGCTGTGTCACTACTTGGCTCTATCTAAATTCTCCAGCAGCTTTGCTTTCCCTGCTAGTAAAACCTAAGCTTTGCTTCCCTTTCTTCAGGTCTTTGCCCAAATGTCACCTTAATGACAAGGCCTTCTCCAACCATCCCACATAAAATAGTAACTTCCCCACCCCCACCCCTGCACCACACTCCCAATCCCCCTGTCCTGCCCTTTTCCTTTCCATAGCGCCTACCACTATATCATATATTATGTATTTCTAAATGTGTGGCACATTGCATTTTCCAAGATGGCCACAACAAGACTTCCCATTCCACACACTTTCTTACAATGTGACATTTCCACTACTCTGTTCGAGAGGTGAGGGTCTGCATTCTCCATCCCGCTTGAATCAAGGTGGGCCTGTAACTGTAATGGAAGTGATGCTATGTGACCTCTGAGACTAGGTCACAAAAAACTATACAATCTCTGTCTGGTCTTCTTGGGGCACAGGATCTTAGAGCTCAGCCTCTACGATATGAGGAAGCCTGGGCCACATGGAGAGGTCACTTATAAATATTCTGGCCAACAGCCCCAGCTGCAGTCTAAGCCAATAGTCAACCTCAACTTCCAGACATGTAAGGAAACTTTTGAAATGACTTTAGTGGCAGCCACTGCATAAGAAACTCCAAGTGAGAACCTGTTTAGTAGCCTAATCACCTCCCAGAACCATGAGAGATAATAAAGTTGTTGTTTTAGGCCACTAAGTGTTGGGGCCATTTGTTATTTACCAATTTGTTAATGTATATTTTATGTCTCTTCCCTTCTAGAGTATAAATCCCACAAGTTCAGGGATTTTGTTTTTCGTTGTTGCTGCACTCTCAGCACCTAAAACAGTGCCTGGCACATGACAAGTACTCAATAAATATTTGTTGAATGAATGAATGGATGCATAATGTGTGCTAGTGGTTACTGGTCAAACAGTACATGTCGTAGTCTGCTGGGTGAGATCTCATTGGCCGAGAGCATAAATTAGCACGTAGAGCCTGGGAAAATATGTTAGAATATTTCAGAGGTAAATAACATACATAATACATATATTATATACAACATATATAATATACATGATGAATTGTAGTAATTACTGCAGGACAGCATAAAATAAGATTGGAGTTTTGTGTACAATTTGTACTTCGTTGCTTAATCTCATAATCTTACCATGGTTTTTCCAGATTAGGTCTGTAAAGTCTTCAAAAGTATTTTCAGGATTAGTGATTCTTCCAATTTGACAGATGAAGTTCTTCCTAAGAATGACTAGTTGGAATTACCCATATGGTTTTGGGATGAAATGGAATGAAAATGGGTGGTGGCAGTGTGTGTGGGTATGTGTGCCTATGCACACATATACAGGTGTGTACAATTTGGAATGCCTACTTTCCTTATTTTCATAGTCTGGTGGTTTTAAAGGAGTATGTATATAAATAGAAAGGATAAGTATGATTGTGGATTCTTCCATTCTTGCACCAAGTACCTCAATTTAGCATTTGGTTTGGAGCAAATATGTGTATTAATTAAAGAGCAAACATTCTCAAATATTCAAAGAAAATATTAAAATTTTATCATCTTGGGAGGCAATAAAGGACAAAATTTCTCAGTTACCTGGAGAAGAGGTTAGTTTTTGTTTGGGGAAAATTAACAGGTGGATGATCTTGAATGGACCAATTAATTTATTTGGGCCAATCCATCTCAGCCTTGATTGGAGCAAAAAGCATATGGATGTGGAGTCTGTGGTTTCTTAGAATTGGGGATCTCTGCTGAATCTATTCACAATGGTATCCAAGCAGTTTCCACCACTAGAATCACCTTGATAAACAATCGTGTGCAACTTCTTTCCAGAATCCAGAAAACCTTGAGAGTAAAAGTTCTTTACTTACCCAAGGCCACTACCACAAGGCTACTTGGCCAAGTGTCTCTTGAGGAAGACTGAGTGCCCTTTTACGCTCTATTCCAATGACAGTTGTTGGTGCCACTGGGCCTCACCATCTGGCCTGTGGCATGAAGTTCCCCTCTTGGTTGGGTATAAGCCTTGGGTGGAAAGTGGGGGAGACTCCCAAAATTTCCCTGGAAAGTGTAGACAAGTAAATTGGGGAATATTTTCTTTGGGAGTTCCATTTTTCTCACCAAAATTTAGACATTCCTTCTGAAGCTAATTATTCTTTTTTTAAATAAAAAAAATGTTTTTCTTTATTTATTTATTTGCAGGCCCAGCCAAACTTGACTTTCTAGAAAAGAAGCCCGGGCAGCGGTTTGGATGAGCCCATGACGTACCACACGCTCCAACCAATTGAAAGGCCATGAAAGGGGGAGGGCGGAAATGACGAGCCGTATCCCTCCGCGGGGCGAGAGGGTCGGTGGGGGGAGTCGGCGTCTCTCTCCCCCGCGCCAGCTCCCGTACACGGAGCCGCATTCCTTGGCCCCCCCACCCCCCTCCCTCGGGGCCCCCCCCGCCCCCCTCGGGAAAAAAATCCACCCCAAATCACTCGAACCCGAGGGAGGCTTCCTTTCACCCTTAGGGAGACGAGCTTTCAACGGTTCCCTCTTCTTCGTCTCCCCCCCGAGCCCCCGTCCCCTCCCCTGCTCCCACCCCCTTCTGCCAGCGCCGGGTGCAAGGTCCCTTTAAGGCGACGGCGCCTTCCTCGGGTCAGACTACCGGCGGCGGCGACGACCACGGGAGGTGAGTGAGCGAGCGAGCCTTCTCTCCCCACCCCCTTCTCCCGGGGGTTCCGTTATCTTTTCGCTCGGCGAGGCGTTCCGAGGCTAGACAATGAGAGGGGGATGGGGCGGGTGCGCGCGAGGGTGGGGGCGGGGGGCCCGTGGTGCGCGCCCCCGCCCACCGCGAGTGGCGGCGCGGCTCGCGGCAGTGGCGGCCGTGGGGTGCGGCGCGCGAGCGCGTGTGTATGTGTGTGTGTGCGCCCCGGGCTCCGGGAGCCGCGCGACGGGCAGGCAGCGGAGGCCCCTGCCTGCCGGCTGGCCGGCCACCCCCGCCCCCCGGCGCCCGCCGCGGCGCGCGCGCGCGCATTCGCGCCCCACGGTCCGGCACACAGCCCGACGTCCACACGCACGCCCGGCGCGAGGCGTCTCGGAGGAGTGGGCGGCGCGGGCGCGGGCGGCGGCCCGCTGGGGAAGAGGCGGGGGCGCGGGCGGCGGCGAGACGGCGGGGCGCGGCGGGAGGGGCCGGCGAGGGGGCGAGGCCGCGCCGGGAAGAGGGCGGGCGGCGGCGGGAGGGGCGGCGGAGTAAGGGCCCCCTGGGGGTGGGGGCTCTCCGTTCTCCCCCACCCCCGCTCGGGGAAGGAGTGGGACGCTCTTTTTGAGCGGGAGGAGGAAAATGAGTGAGTGTTTAGCTGATTCCTTGTGTTATGTAATCCCTACTCAGTCTAATAGTACATCCTAAACCTTGGTGCACTGCAGCTAGTTTAGAAAGTCTCCTCCCTCCGCACCCAAATTTCTTCAGGGATGGCGCTGTGATTTATAAAATGGGATGGGGCGGCGAATCTTTATTTTCTGGTAATTATGTCCTGCCGCGGTGGGCGCCATGTTTATCTCAGGGACTATTTTGTGTAGATTCTTAGTACCTACTGAACAGGAGTAATGTCATTGATTCACCTGCTTTTCTTCCTTTCTGCGTGTTGTCCTGATTTCCTTTCTCGCCAGACATGGGATTCTCTCAAACTGTTAATAGCCCTGGACATTTCTCAGCTCATTTGTCTTAGACATTCTTAGAAAAAAGGTAGAGCTGAAGAGTCTTCGAAGTCATTTGGCCCACTCATTTTTGAGATGGAAATTTTGATGCTGTTGTACTATCTCAGAACAGCCACCGTCTTGGTGCGGATGGTAGCCCGTACCTCTACATTTTCTTAGACACCTCCCACCGCAGCTCAGAAGTCCACAGAAATGGGTTTTACTTCTAAAGGAATTTTCCCAACTAGATGAAAGGGAAACGGAGGGGCGGGGAGGGCTGCTTCTTGGTGAACAATGAATTTCGAACCCGTGCGCTCTGGGACTACTACAAGCTTGGACTCTGAATTCGAACTATTTACTTTTAGTACAATCCTTCTTAACTTCAGGGTGCATAAAAAGTACCTTGGAGATTGTTCAACGTGCAATTTTGGAGGCCTCATCCCCAAAATTTCTTTGAATGGGGGAATGTCATCTCTGTATTTTTAATGAACAGTCTTTCAGCTGAGCCTGATTAATATAACCACGACATTGAATTATTGGTCTAACATAAAGGTGTTCAAAATAATAATGTTAAAACAATTACGTGTCGCTCTATGCCCTTGATTTTCTTCCCCCTTCCAGAGCTATGTTGGTGATGTATGTCAAACTAAAGGAGCTAACAGAACGGACTCTTGGAACGAACAGATTTTGTTAGCGTTTCCACTCCCATCTTGAACGAGTGGTGTAATCTAGGAAAGCAGTTCTCAGAATGTGGACACATGACCCCTGGGAATCCCTGCACAACCTTTCAGGGGAGCCCCTCAAAGGCATAACTGTTTTTTGAAATAACAGGAAGACGCAATTTATTTTTTTCAGTGACATTTATACTGATGGTTCAAAAGCAATGCCAGGTAAAAAACTATTGGTGGTGCCTTCACACAAAGCAAGGCAGTGGCACCAAACTACTTGAAAATGTCCTTGATGAAGCAGTAAAAATTATTAATACTAAATCTCAGCTTTTTGTGTACATATCTTTTTAATTTTGAAGTGTCTGATAAAATGAGAAGCATGCATAAAGCATTTATGCTGCCTGTTGAGGAGTGGTTATTGTCATGCGGGAAAGCATTTGTGA
>RJWJ010008487.1:14673-53418 GCA_004363605.1 Indri indri
GTTGCCTGGGCTAGAGTGCCATGGTGTCAGCCTAGCTCACAGCAACCTCAAACTCCTGGACTTAAGCAGTCCTTCTGCCTCAGCCTCCAGAGTAGCTGGGACTACAGGCATGCGCCACCATGCCCAGCTAATTTTTTCTATATATTTTTAGTTATCTGGCTAATTTCTTACTATTTTTAGTACAGACGGGGTCTCGCTCTTGCTCAGGCTGTTTTCGAACTCCTGAGCTCAAACAATCCGCCCGCCTCGGCCTCCCAGAGTGCTAGGATTACAGGCGTGAGCCACCGCGCCCAGCCAATTTTTAAAATTATTTCAAAATATTATGGGGTTACAGATGTTTTTGGTTACATGGATCACTTTTGTTATGCTTGTGTCAGGATTGTAAGTGTGCCCGTCACCCAGATAGTGTTCATTATACTGGTTAGGTAGGTTTTTGCCCAACCCCCCAACCCTCCCCACAAAATAGTATTTTTTATTGAAAATGTGATTTATGTTAACATGTAATGGATTCGGTGTTTTTAAATGTATTGATAAATATTAAAATTTTTTGTTTTAATTTCGAATGTGGTAAATATCGGAAGATAAAACTCACATAGGTAAAAGATCTTTGGAATCCTCAATAATTTTTAGAGACCAAAAAGTTTGAGAATCATTGGATCTGTCTTATGCTTCTCTGTAGATCATCCAAATCTGCCTCCATTTAGGAACTTAAAGAGAATTTGCAAATGTTAGTTGCAGTTGATGGAAGAAGCAGTGACTTGGGGAAGAGTTCTAGAGCAAAAAAGCTTAGGTTGAATCCTGGCTGGGATAGTTACTAACTATAGCCTTGGTCTTTCTAAACCTCTGTTTTGACCTTATCTATAAAATGTAATACTTGAGACATGAAATCGTTGTGAGAGTTCATTGAGATAATGAATGTAAAGTGCATAACAATGCTTAGCATATCGCAGTAAAATAAAATATATTTCCAGATAATATTTCAGTCTTTATTCTCCATATGATGTCCTTTTAATTAATTTTTGTTGAAGGTGGAAATTCCTGATTTAAATTGCAAACCCTAGAGCTGGTTGATGCCTTTGTCATAATACCAATATGGTAAGACTTTGATAGTTTCTTTGGTTTTCGGGTTTGTGATAATTAAGCCATATCCACAAAAACATTTTTACGTGTAACTAAGGGGAGGAGAGCAGAAGGGAGAGACTAACCTATTGCTAGGTTTCAACAGAGTAAAATGAAATTGAGGGGATAGAAATAAAGAGCACATAAGTAAAATTTGTGTGATTTTAGATACAGGATTTGGTGTCAGACAAATGGAAAGTGTTTTGAGTCTGGGAATGTTACGTTATTAAGACTGTAAAAACCCACATGACTGTTATATACAAAGTACTGTAACAGCTGCTGTGAGGGACAAAATAGGCCATGCAAAAGACTGGATAAATAAAAGCTTCTTATTACATATTTAACTATAATTAGTTTTATAGCCAGATTAAGTATTCAGTCCTAAAGGTTTTTTGGAATTAATCCTTTTTAAAGCCAAAAATTGAGGCAACTTGAAAACATAAATGCCAGTTGTTTGGAGGATTATCGTTGTTTATTTTTCACCCTGGAATGAGAGAGTGGTATTCTTAAAATTTTTGTTTTTTAAAAAAACATTTTTTCCTATTCCAAATGTTCCCTTTTTATCTTGATTTTTGGGCAGGTATGTACTAGCAGTGAATTGAAAATGCTAGATACTGAATTCTTCATTCCTGAAATTTATAGTTATGAAAGAACCAGGCAAATTAAAGGAATTCAAAGCTTCAAGAACCAAATGTGTCTGCGGAGAGTTATGGTAGAAAACAGATCTTTTTCTAATTTTATTTGAGATGAAGGTAGGTGAACATTTGCTGCCCATTAAATATCTCAAAAGTAGACAGGTGTGTCCGCAGGATTCTTTTGGCTGCTTTTAATAGATTGTTTTGGAGGGTATGTTTATATCTTGCCTTTTCAATTATGTAGACTTTTACTGATGAGCTGAATATGTAGGGCCTGATTATAAAGTAGACTAGCATATTTGTCAGCATTTAAGGTATCCCCTTCACCCTAGAAAGGTATGTCTCTGGTACTCCCATATTATAGATGGAAGGATGAGTGCCACAGACAAGAGAGTATTGCTAAAAAGTCCTGTGTGAGCTGCAGTGTTAAGTAAAACCTATTGGGCACACAAAGTTGTGTTATCAGTATAACTACTACTGTAAAATACAGAAACCAACTAGGTTACCAAGATGGCAAGTGACAGATTGATGGGAGAAGATAATGTTCATCTCATCTCACAGTACCTCCTTGGTAGCCTATATATTCCACCTTAGATTCATTTATTATATCTTATATTATTTATTGTGCTACAACTTAACAAATGTGGCCGGGCATGGTGGCTCATGCCTGTAATCCTAGCACTCAGGGAGGCTGAGGCAGGAGGATCGCTTGAGCCCAGGAGTTGGAGGTTGCTGTGAGCTAGGCTGACACCACGGCACTCTAGCCCGGGCAACAGAGTGAGACTCTGCCTCAAAAAAAAAAAAAAAGAAAGAAAAAAGAAATACATATATACAAGCTACATGAAAATTGCTCCTAGAAATAGAAACAAGTTAACAGGAAATACAGCCAACAAGACTACCAGTTATTTAGTAAATGGCAAAAAGATAATGGCAGAATATAGCAGTATAGAATATCACACAGCTAAGATAAGTAGGTAGTTCCACCCCCCTAACTTTTTATTAAGAAAATTTCATGCATGTAAAAAAAAAAAAGGGAAAGAATATGACAAGGAAAAACTGCAATGAACCCACCCCCTAGACAAAATTATTTTTAATGTTTTGACATGTGCCAAATATATTTTAAAGCTTGGCATACTGGTATCTAGAAGAAAATGCCAAAATATCTGTATATTTGGTGAACCCCTTGGAAGTCACACTCAGGACATTTCCACTAAATATTTAATGCATTTACTGAGAATAAATACATTCTCCTACCTGAATCTAATACCATTATCCTTTGTGAGAAAATTAAAAATAATTCCTGAATATCATCAAGTATCTGGTCTGTATTCAGATGTTTCAGTTGTCCCCAAAATGTCTTTCATAGCTTTTTTATGAACCGGAATCCAAAAAGGTTCGTATGTAGCATTTGGTTATGTCTCTTTAGTTTCTTTTAATCTAGTATAGTTTTCTCAGTGCGGTATGAGGGAGAGACAGTGATATTTTTAAAGAGACTGTATTTTATAGAATGTTCTATAGTCTACATTTATCTGTTTATTTCCTTCTAGAATGTCCCACCTTCTGGATTTATCATTATTTCCTTTTGGTGGTACTTAATTTGTTCTTACATTGGTGTATTTCTTTTTGTTTTTGTTTTTTTAAGAAACAGGATCTTGCTCTGCCTTTCAGACTAGAGTACATTGGCGTGCTCATAGCTCACTGCAGCCTTGAACTGGGTTCCAGCAATACTCCTGCCCCAGCCTCCCAAGTAGCTGAGACTACAGGCACATGCCACCACGCCCAGCTAATTATTTTTTTTAAGAGATGGGGTCTCACTGTGTTGCCCAGGGTGGTCTCAAACTCCTGGCCTCAAGTGATCCTCCTACCTCAGCCTCACAAAGTGCTGGGATTACAGGTGTGAGCCACCAAATCCAGCCTATTGCTGTATTTCCTGTAACCTGAAGTTAAATTTAAATGCTTGATTTGATTAAGGTTAAACATTAGTGTCAGTAATACTTCATATTTTGGGCTATTTTTTTCCTTTTTCCTTTTTTTTTTTTTTTTTAAACAGAAGACTAAGCCACAGACCAAACAACTGATGATTAACATGGATTATTAGTCAATAGTTTGTAGTTTTGGCTAACATTTTTCTATTTAAACTTATTACTGTCATAAGCTTTGGCTCTTGAGATAATGGAGTTACTGCTGTGTTATAGCTTTGAGTTTAAGCATAACAATAAGACTTTGAGAAGGAATATAGAAATAGGTTTGCATTTTGTCATTTTGGTTCACTGCTCTCTGCAAAAATGATTTGGAAGTTGAAGAAGCAAGAAGAGTTGATATAGGTAGTAAAAGCAACCCATAGAGGAATTGTAAAGGAGTCAAAACCAGAAAAATTTTAGAAGTGGGGATTAGACAAAAGGACTTCGAAATTATTTTTGCAAAAATTATTCACCAGTCAATACTGATTGTAACAAACAGCCATAAAACCATAATTTTAGAAGGTTAAAACCATAATTTTAGAGGATTAACATGATGCTCTAGTTTTATTAGGAGGAACTGTGTACTTGGGCAAGAACAAGAGTGGCCTAAAAGTTTTCAGATGAATATGAAGATAAAATCAAGTTTCACAGGTGATTACAGGGTGAAACAAACTAGGTGTAGTTATTTTCTTTTTTTTTTTTTTCTCCTCCCACCTCCCTAGATTTTATAAAAATTTTTACTATGGAAGATGTAACCATTTATACAATTCATAGGAACCTTGTTCTGCTCTGTTACAGAGAGGATAAATATTTTAAAAAGAAGGCCGGGCGCGGTGGCTCCCGCCTGTAATCCTAGCATGTTGGGAGGCCGAGGTGGCAGGATCGCTCAAAGTCAGAAGTTCAAGACCAGCCTGAGCAAGAGTGAGACCCCATCTCTACTAAAAATAGAAAAGAAATTAGCTGGACAACTAAAAATATATAGGAAAAATTAGCCGGGCATGGTGGCGTGTACCTGTAGTCCCAGCTACTTGGGAAGCTGAGACAGAAGGATTGCTTGAGCCCTGGAATTCGAGGTTGCTGTGAGATAGGCTGATGCCACAGCACTCTAGCCCAGGGAACAAAGCAAGACTCTGTCTCAAAAAAAAAAAAAAAAGAAGAAATAATAGTTCTTTAGGCATAGAACATGGGATGATTTTTTAAATTTTTCTCCTTCCTCAGAACATGTATTCCATTTGATCAGCGTTTCTCAATCTTGGCACTGTTGACATTTGGGGCCGGATAATTCCCAGGCTGTCCTGTGCATTATAGGATATTTAGTAGCATCCCTGGCCATTACGCACTAGATAAGATGTCAGTAGCAGCCCTCCCCACCTCTATTCCTGTTACAACTATCAAAAACGTCTCCAGACATTGACAGATGCTTGTGGGGGACGAGGGGCACATTTTACCCCATTTGAATATCACTGAGCTGGATAAAATCCAGCATATACGAAAATTCCTTCATGATGTCTTTTATGAACTAGGTTTCCCTTTACATAAGCTATATACAGCTATTAAATCCCATCTACAGATATACTGCACAGCTTGGGCTGTGCCTGATAAATGTTGGAGAACACTAGAATGTGATGAAATTTTTAGCTCTATTGGAAATTTTATTGAAGATAGAAATGAGCTCTTCATTTGAAAGTGAAGATGTCGGCTTTTTGCTATACCTAAATCTCTATCCCCCCACCCCCCCAGCCCGGCCCGGCCCTCTGCCCTCAACACACACACACATTTGATTGGACAAGATCCTTATTAGCTCTGTTCTATCATAAGTTTTTGTTAGGAATAGTTGGGAATTTTATTTGATATCTTTGAGGTGATCTGTCGATTCTGGCACTCAAAAAGAGAGTCTTTAAAAATTACTTGCTAGCACAATTTACAATTGCAAAGATGGGGAAACAACCCAAATGCCCATCAATATGTGAGTGGATTAATAAAATGTGGTATGTGTATACCATGGAATTTACTCAGCCACAAAAAACAATGGTGATCTAGTACTTCTTCTATTATCCTGGATAGAGCTGGAGCCCATTCTACTAAGTGAAGTATCACAAGAATGGAAAAACAATCACCACATGTACTCACCATCAAATTGGTATTAACTGATCAACACTTATGTGCACATATGGTAGTAACATTCATGAGGTGTTGGGCAGGTGGGAAGGGGGAGAAGAGGACGGGTATATTCAAACCTAATGGGTGCGGTATGTACTGTCGAGGGGATGGACACGCTTTAAGCTCTGACTCGGGTGGGGCAAAGGCAATATATGTAACCTAAACATTTGTACCCCTGTTACATGCTGAAATAAAAAAAAGAAAAAAGAAAAATTACTTGCTGAAAGCCTTGATTAAGCTAAACGTATCCTCTTTGTTAACCTTTGTTGTTTCATTATATTGTCCTTGAAATTTCTTAGGTATATGTAAATTCTGCCAATAAGGAAAATGATCTAGGTGTTTTATTAGGGGCAAAGAAGGAATACATACAGTTGGGATAGGATAAGAGTGGAACTAATGAGAGTTGTTTAATAAGTATTAAATGTAAGTTCCCGCAAGACTGAAACATTTCAAGTAAAAAATTCAGGACAAAGAATTTTTTTCTGTCTCTAAGACAAATATTTGTGGATATGAAATTTTTCTGCCAGATAAGTGCAAGTTGAAGATAGCTGACTAATGGGTTGGGAGTTAGTGTGGAGGTAATTTTATATTTAAAAGAGCAAGAAGGGCCTTATCCTTTTTTTTTTTATCCTTTTTTTTTTTTCTTTCCTATAAAGAGTTCGACACCATGACCCTCAGGCTTTTATTGTGGTCTTCCAAATTATTCCCCACCAGTATCATTCCTTGGAGAAATGTCTTGTCCAAGGTCTGGGACAGGAAATAGATGAGCCTGGAACATCTTGTTTATGAGATAGCAAAGATTTTATCAAACACTGCTAGGGTTGTGTCAGAAGGACTTAGGAGCCAACTGAAAAAGTTCCCAGTGGCCAAAATAGGACATTCTGAGTATCAGTAAAGATAACTGCATGGATCAAAACATATCAAATATGTTTAAATCTGTGATACAGTGATAGTTTAAGAATGAGCTTATTTGGTAACTTTGGGGAAATGCTACTGAAAACTCATTTTGAAAACTGGCAAATGGAAAGAATCGAGACTTTTCCTATATGAACTGTACCACTGTGGAACCAAATAGTAAGTATGGGTTTTTGTTTTTTGTTTTTTTTAATAGAAATGTTCCCACTTATAAATGAAGAAGGAATGCTAGATTTAGAATGAGTGGATCCTAGGCATTGAGCATGCCTTCTGATAGAAGAAAATATCACCCTAATGATTAGTGTTGGGGGGACAAAAGTTAAACCTGTATCTGCTCTAGCCTCTAGCTCTAACTGTCAATTTTCAGGGTATACAGAGGACAGAGAGGTATGTATTTAAATGCCATGGGTAAGTGATCAACAATACCCAGATTGTAGGAAGCTACAGGAGGTGACTGGTCCTTTAAAAAATAAATTGCAAGGGGAAAAAAAAAAGATGAAGGTAGACGTATAGATTAAGAGACTTAAGAAATTTATCAAATAACCAAAATATGTGGACCTTATTTGGATCCTAATTCAAACAAATTTAGGAAGTGTGGTATTTGGGAGAATTTGAAATTTGAATGGTGACTAGATATTAAGGTACTGTCCATTTTTTAGGCATGTAGTGGTACTGTGATTTTTTTTTTTTACTATAGTCTTTTAAAGTCCTTATCTTTTAGAGCTACATACCAAAATATTTATGAATATGATGTGCTAGGAATTTGCTTCAAAATAATATGGGGGGAAGGTGAGGGAATAGGTGAAAAAAGATCAGTTTTGAGTTGATAATTTTTGAAACTGAACGATGGATACATGTATGATTGCTTTTGTGTTTAATTAAAATTTACATCTCATTAAAAGTAAGAGAAAAGGAACCACTGCGTCTTGATTTAGAGACCCATAGTTGTAGCATGTTAAGAATTTGCACCCTCACTTGGTTATAGTGTTCACTGTGTGCTGGCCTTTAATTTCTGAAACTCTCATTTTTTTTTTTATTTCAGCATATTATGGGGGTACAGATGTTTAGGTTATGTATGTTGCCCTTGCCTCCCCACTCCCCCCCTGAAACTCTAATTTTTATCTGGCAGTTTTTCAGAAGAAATGAAAATGTCCTTAAATGTAATAAGGATTGAACATCAGCATAATTATTTTTAAGTGTGATAAGTATCCAAGCCTATGAGTACATCTATCCTTTATAGCAAAAAAAAATAGGGAGGAGAGGGAAAATATTCCAGTTTTACTTTTTTCCTTGTGAGAAATTAATTTAAAGGTTTGGTGTAAAAGGAGGTTAAACATGAGTGGAATGATAGTTTGGTGGGAGGATCTGTACATTTTAATACTTCATATTTGTTAATAATAATTTCTGTCTTTGATTAAAAGTAGTTGAAAGGTGACTATATGTCATGGATCACTTGAAAGACCACAGAGAATAATGGTGTTTCTTGAGCATTTTGGTAGAAATAGTAAATACAGCATTTCATCATATTAGTGAAGATATCTTTTTGGTAACTGGAAAACTACAAGAAGGATGCTAAATTTGCATTTTCCATTTTTAAGGTTTGCCAGGCATTTAATTTAGGTTGACGTCTCTATTGTGGCATGACCCATGTTTTTGACTTTTGAGCTGTAGATACCAAGAAAGTGAAAGGAATTGATGATATTCTGAGATAACAGAGTCTGGGTCAGAATCAAGGACTAAGTGCTTGAAAAACTTGGTTTCAGTGTCTTTCAGAAATGTTTTGGGTGTAAGTCTGTGAAATATGCTCCGTCAGCAGACTTAATATTCTCTGAATTGACAAGCCTTATTGGTTAACTCCATCTTCTATGCTGTAAAAAAACAAAACAAAAAAAAACATGAAAAATATTTCCTAATGAGTTGGATTTTCTTTTTATTTTGAATCTTTTAATTTACATTGGATGCCTTGACAGTACTTATACCCAAGGAAAAGAGTTATTTTTCTCACTTGATTAAAAAGTAGTTAGGACATAAATATATTTGTTTGCCAATTTTTCAAACCTACCCTTTTCAGTTATTTCCTTTTCTTAGAATACCTTTTTCATAGGAGGAATAACATAATTTGACTTGGTTCAGATGGAAGAAATTTTCAATATTCTTATTAAAACTCATTTCACAAAGTAAAACAAAGAACTCAGTCTCTTAAGATGTATAAGTCCTTGAGATAAAAGGTCAGCCTTTTGAATATGCTATTAAAATATCCATAGGCATGGCATTGAGAACCACAATTTGCTTTCAGATAGCTCTACTTATTCCCAAAGAAAGTTGTCTACAGATTGCTTCTCGTATGTGTGGAGAGTTTGCTTGTAACTGGTCAGGACTGAAGGAAGATTCTTGAAAACACCTGCAGAAGTTATCATCCACAGTTTATATTCATCATTCTGGGTGTTTGATATTTATGCATTAGTTATCTGTTGATTCTAAGCTCTAAGAAAGTTACACAGCAAAAGAATAATAAATTAAGTAATTAGGAAAAAAAGTTGTTTAGAATGTCATATTTTTTAGTGGAACTAGACCAGAAAATACAGTGGCATGTGTTTTGTCGTCTTTGACTCAAAGAATGCCTCTGATATGGATTTGGTTTCATTTTAATTAAATTTCTGGCTAGCATTGTCTTCTGTATATATGAATTAAACATGAAAGTAAGAGAATTTAAATTGATCCTTTAGATCTTTTTATTCTTTCACCCACTTTGTGGTTTTGGTTTAGAAAGACAGAAATAATTAAAATAGAAGATTAGAGACCAGTTAGAATCAAGTTAAGCACTTTTGTGGTTCCCAAACTGCCCCTGGCTGTAGCTAACTCATTGGAGCGTTGCAGGATGTTTTAAATTTTCAAGGGAAACATCGCCATCTGTTGGGCATCTTCCAAACTACTATTAATTACTATCAAGTTGTATGACCTAATAAACAGAATGGTTAGGTTGGTTGGTTTAGTTTTTGGCTTATGGATGTGGTGGAAAAATTACTGAGACACTAAGGGTGCTGAGAGCCCTTGCAATAAAAGTTTTGTTTGAACAGTGAGCAGTAATGCTACTCCTATTCCAAAACAAAGAAACTGATCCTTAGTCAACTAATATTGCAGGACAGAATAGCAATAGCTCTGTTTGCTTGCAATGCAAAGATGTAGACTTTATTTTTTGAAGACTCATGTAACTTAGACATGAAACAAAACTGTTTGTTTTCAGATTAAAGGTTGACTCCAAAATCATGGTGGCATAGCTTCCAGAGTTGCCTACCCTAGAAGTACAAGGTAGTGAGTGGGACTGGGACTAGAATGTGATGAGTAAGGTTCTCATCTTAGATGCAGAATTTAAAGGAGTACAAAAAGGCTCAGTAATCACAATAAATAGTATTTTAATGCCTCATTTTTAAAAGATCAATATTAATGCAAACAACTCATAATGAACAAAATACTGATTTTAAATGAAGACTGGATCCAGCCCTGCATTTGCATGGCTAAACTCACTCGCTTCATCCTAATCTCAGCCCTGGATATTATATGGTAAACTTTCATAATCCTAATTATTAATTTGCTGTGAAATGGATTCTAAGACGCAGGAATAAAAGTTGTAATCTAAATCCTCAGAAATGGGGATGTCTAGGGGAAATGGTAGGAGCACAAGGGGGTAGGTAACCAATGGAGTCAAGGATCTGATTCCATAGTTTGTGTAAACTGCTTCTCCTTTTTTTGTACAAATTTATGGGGTACATGTGAAATTTTGTTACATGTGTATAATGTGTAGGACCAATTCAGGGTACTTACGGTGTCCGTCTCCTGAGTACAGTATGTTTCTGTTTAACTACAGTCACCCTACTCTGCTATCAAACATTGAATTTTTTCTTTCTAACTATATGTTTATGCCCTTTAATGCGTTTCTCTTCATTATTTCTCTTATTTTTAGGTCAGTATCTTATTTAAACTTTTTTCTTACAGCATGGCGGACACCGACCTGTTTATGGAGTGTGAGGAGGAGGAGTTGGAGCCGTGGCAGAAAATCAGTGATGTCATTGAGGACTCTGTAGTTGAAGATTATAATTCAGTGGATAAAACTACTACAGGTAACAAAAGCTGTTCTGATCTTAGACTGTTCTTTAATTAAATTGAATGGTGTTTTGATTAAGAAAGTAATGTTCCAGCAACACTGCTATTACATTATCCAAATTTTTATTGTAACAGAACCTCTTTAAGCAATTGGTGGTAGCTGTGGGACTGTCCCCATGTATTCTGGTGTGATTATCCTTTGCAAAACTAGGAAAAAGTATTTTTTGGGGGGGAGGGACTGCTCTATGGTTTCCTTTAAAAGAAAAAAGCCTTCAGTATATTAGTTTATTTTTAGCAGTCATCGTTTACAATTTGTGGTGATTAATGTGGCAGTGCTTCCTTCCATGTTTATCCCTGTAGCCATCATTTAAGTCAGGAACAGTCCAAAAATTATTTATTTATTTATGTATTTATTTTTGGTGTCTGGCCTTAAGCTAAATATAATTGTTAGAACTTAATGTTCAATTTTAGATTTTATACAGTATTTGTTTTCTTTTGGTTTTGAGTGTATATAATATGGCATTAGCAATATGGTTCCAATAGAGAAGAGTTAAATATATATTAGTGAAGGATACCTGTAGCAGTCAAAGATTTTATTGATTAAATGACAAATAAAGGAAATTAATTAAAATGTTTTTGTTTTTCTGCTGTAATTCTGTGTTATGCTCACATGAAAATCATGATTCTAGAGTTTGGAATGCAAAATTAATTGTTTCATCCTCAAGCTGGGAATATTTTTCAAAATAAATACTATAATATAGATATCAAATTATCACCTCCCCACTTAATGTTGAAATTTTATTAAGTTGTTGAAACTTTGTTTCCATTGTATTCATAACATTCTGTTATACATAACATTAAAATGTTCATTAAAATAAAAAAAAAAGCTTGAAATGGAAAAGGACTTTAAGAATCCAGGGATACGTCATTGTGGCACTAGTGCTGCCTTCTTTTCCATGCTATAGCCTGTGAAAACCTCAGTTTCCTCATCCGTAGTGCTATAAATAATATACTTAATTCATTAAAAACATCAAGAAGTTGGATTAACCAGTGTTTATCAAGTATTTAGCAGTCCTCTTACCAAATGATGTATGAGCAAGAATTCAAAGTGGTGGTGTGCGTCAGTGTTCATTTATGTACCCAGTCAAAAACAGGTTCCCATAGTCTTGTTTTTTTGTTGTTTTTTTGTTTCACTTGAACTTGATTTCCTCTGTGAGCTGAGTAGAAATTGCTTTGTGTCTGCCTTCATGGACAGTTTACAAACTTAGGCTTGTTAGCTTTTCTTTCATAAAGGTGATATTGCAGGGTCAAATTCTAGATTGCCCTGAATTGAGAAAGTAGGTGGTAGCTCTTTTTCTCCCCTAAATTGTACTAGTTTCTCTTTATTTTTATCTTCCCTGCCTTGAGACCTGAAGATAGCATTGGTTTAGGCTGAAACAAGACACAGTTGAGGGTCTTGTGAATGGCTTAATATGCATGGTTATGAATACCAGTAGCGGTGATAATAAACCTTTGAGTCCTAGAGGTTTTGCTAGTGCTATATAAGCAAAACATTACAATCCTGATTCCATGGGCTCAGTGATGAAATTTAATTAACTAGGAAACTTGAGACAAAGAAGGGATGGTGTCTAAACGGTGGACTAAGGGATAAGTAGGAGGAGAAATCAGACGAACACTTGGATTTGTGAACGAAACAGGAAGCTTTTTGGCTGTAGAGAGCCATGACAAGATGGAAAGGGAAGGTTAGAGCAGTATCCTTTTAGTGTCATCTGTCCCTGTCTCCAAGTGACTGTGCCTCCCCTTCCCCACAGTTTCTGTGAGCCAGCAGCCAGTCTCGGCTCCAGTGCCCATCGCTGCCCATGCTTCTGTTGCTGGGCACCTCTCTACATCCACCACCGTTAGTAGCAGCGGGGCACAGAACAGCGACAGTACAAAGAAGACTCTTGTCACACTAATTGCCAACAACAATGGTAAGTGGGATTATTGGGAAATTCTTCCTGGGCTAGAGGGGTGAGAGAGTAAAAAAGGTATTAGGGACAGCCATACTTGTTTAGTTAGGTACGGATGTGGTTCTGCTAGTTGGAGAACGTGTTTAGAAATTTCTCTGATATGGAAGTGATTCTGTAGGTGGTGCTGTTTCTTCTAAGTTGGTGCAGAATTGATGGTGGTGTTTCAAGTCAGAGGGCAGCAGATTGTTGCTACTGACAATTTCTAGGAGAGAAAACATAAACCCAAAATTCCTAACTATTGAAGAGATTTGGGCCCTTTTTTTTTTTTTTTGGTTTGGTTTGGTGGTTTTGTTTTTTTAATTAGAAGAGCCCCATTAGTCTGGTAAGAATTTTCCCAGGGCAGCTTTGTTCTGTATTTTCTCTGACAGATTCATTTGGTTATTGGTTCCTGGGTATGGGAATGAAAGCTAGGATAGTGTTGTTGTCCACGTGAAAGAAAGGGTGAAAGAGTAGTGTTTTTAGTGTACTTACTGACTAGAGAGGCTATATAGTATTGGTTTCTATTTCTTTTCTGATGACTGTTTCCATACGCTGAAGATGAGTTATTGGCAAGTTATATGTCAGGATTCGTGACTAAAATGGGCACTTTCATAGAATCATTACGTGGCTGCAAGGGAGTTTGGTTTTAATTATTTTCCTTTAAAAATAGCTTTATGACTATAAGAATAATATGTGCATTGTAGAAAAACTAGAAAGCAAAAAAAGAAGAAAAACAAATTTTAAACTGTAATCCCACCACCTAGAGATATTTATAACTTTTATCCTGTATACATATATATGTACCTTATATTTCTATGCGCTATATGTAGTGATTTGCTTTTTACAAAAATAGAATCATGCAGACTCTCCATTACTCTTTGCCTGCTTTTTTCCCTTAATAATGTAGTGAATGTCTTCTTATTTTAATGAATAGTTATCTATAAGATTTTTGATGACTGACTTTACTTTCCATTATTTGATTAACTTATTAACAATAGGTTGCAAAAGGGTATATTACTGTTTTAAAAAGCTTCGGTGAATATCTCTGTCTCTGTATCTTTTCTTGTATCCTTAATTCCGAGAATAACATTTTTAGAAGTCAGATTGTTGGATCAAAGGTCATCACAGTTTTTAAGGATTTTGTTCAATATCGTTCTTGAATTGGCCATCTAGAAATGTTCTGTTGGTTTATGTTTTTGTTAGAAGAGTGTATGGTTTTTTATTTTTGTATATAACCATTTATGTATGCATTCCCCTATTGTTGGACATTTATTAGGGGCGTAATTTTTTGTGATTATAAACAGCACTCTGATGAACATTTTCGAGCATAGGTCTGCCCCCTTTTAAACATATCTGCAATATAAAGTCTTAGAAGTATGATTGCTTGGTCAGCATTTATAATTTGATACATGTAGTCAAGTTGCCCTAATACATTGCTCTAAATAAGTGCCCACCAATAACTTTTTCCCCATGTTTTTGCCAACTTTTAGGTATTACTAAACTTTTAAATCTTTATAATTTCCATAGGTTTTCAATTTTAGGGTACTAAAAATATGATTATCATCATATAGGAAATCTTTAGACTTCTTTTAAAAAAAAGGGGCCCTTGTATATATAAAGATGAGTAACCAGTTATATAGAAAATTCTCTCATTTTACAGATGTGGAAACTGATGCCCAGAGAGTCTGAATAATTTGCTTAAGTTATTAATAACTTAATAGTTGTTAAGTGACTTAAACTGGATTTGAATTGTCTGGACTTCAAAGCTTGTGATTTTTCCATTGTCTTTACTGCTTTCCCCTGTTTCTCTGAAACTATCAAAGTTCTGTTAGCAACAAATCTATCTAAACTTTTCTTTGATACCAGCGTTCCAGGGTGCATACTGAGATGTCTGAGTATCTCATGACATGCTGAGATGACCTAGTTTCCTTGACTCCTCGAATAAACTCTTGATTCCTGAGCCTGCGTAGGGCCAGTGTTCTAATTTTTTCTAAAAAGTGTAAATTGATTTTATTTCAGAAGCCTCTAGTATTTAAATTAAAATGTTGGCTGGGCATGGTGGCTCATGCCTGCAATCCTAGCACTCTGGGAGGCCGAGGTGGGAGGATTGTTTGAGCTCAGGAGTTCGAGACCAGTGTGAGCAAGAGCAAGACCCTGTCTCTGTTAAAAAAAATAGAAAGAAATTAGCTGGACAACTAAAAATATATAGACAAAATTAGCCAGGCATGGTGGCACATGCCTGTAGTCCCAGCTAGTCGGGAGGCTGAGGCAGTAGGATTGCTCGAGCCCAGGAGTTTGAGGTTGCTGTGAGCTAGGCTGATGGCACTGTAACCCGGGCAACAGAGTGAGACTCTGTCTCTAAAACAATTAATTAATTAATTAAAATGTTAACCCATAATCCATGTTCATGATAAAAAGAAAAAAGTGGGACCAGTCTTTCGTATATTCTGAAACATTTTATGCATAAATAAGCATAAATTAAGTGGTCCAATTTGTCTTGCTCTTTTTTGTGTGTGTGTGTAATAAACACAGTTCTATAACTTTTTTCATCAGATACTCTTGAAATGCTAGCCTAACTGTAAGGAGGAAACTTCAGAATAGAGTGAATAAGAAATACTCCTTCTTACAATCCAGTTTCCCTTTAAGCCTTCAGTTTAGTTGTATTAGTATATTGTCCACTTATTACATTAATAACATAGCAAAGGAGAATAACTTTTAAGCAATTCAGTATTGTTTCACTTAGTGTACTAGTTTCTTTAGACTAAAGTTAAAAACTTGTCTATTTTTTTTTTTTTTCCTTACTCCTTACCATCCTTTTAAACTAGTTTTAAAACCAATATGGCTTCTGGTTACTGATATATACCTCCTCCAGTAATTATATAATATTTTAAATTACTATACTTTTTGTGCATTGATTTGATTTTTACAAATTTCCCATTTCTCTTATTTTCCTTGCCTTTTCTCTGTAAAAAGCATTTCCTTGACTCTTGATCGCAAGGAAGATTGTATTTATTCCCCACCCCAGCTTTATTAAGGTATAATCGACAAATAAAAATTTTATATATTCACAATGTATACAACGTGGTTTTAATACATGTATACATTGTGAAATGATTAGGTTAACTTATGTCATCTCACATACTTGTCATTTTTTTGATGAGAACATTTGAGACCTACTCTCTTAGCAGTTTTCAAATATATAATACTATTAACTGTAGTCACCATGCTGTACAGTAGATTTCTAGAACTTACTCTAACTAAAACTTTATACTCTTTGACTCCCCATTGCCGCCCTCCTACCCCCAGCCCTTGGCGGTTACCATTCTACCTTCTGCTTCTATGAGTTCAACTTTTTTAGATGACAAGTGTAAGTGGGATCATGAAGTTTTTTACTTTCTGTGCCTGGCTTATTTCATTTAGCAGAACAGGAACATTTTAAAACCACTTTTTCTGTGAAGCTTTTTAACTCCACCCATCTCATGTTGAACTCATGTCATGTTGATATGTAACGTTTTTTCTTGACTATTTATTTTGTATGTGTCATACATAAGTAAATGTGAGGAGCAGTAGGTCAGGGGTTGAAATTTCTGTGGTAATTATTAAAATACTAGTTGTGCAACCTCCATATCTGTGGGGGGAAAGGTAAAGGATTCTCTTTTCAAGTCATAACATATCTTGCATATACTATATATTTATTTATTAGACTTTGTGACAAGATAATAAAGAAGTATAAGATAGTTCCTGCCTTCAAAAAGCTTAAAATCTCATTAGGGATATTCATTCATACAGCAAACATCTTTAAGTGTCTGCCCTTTGCTAGGGGCTAGGCATTGCTATACAGTGGTGAGTTATGTAGACAACTTCTGACTCAGACATCAGACTTACGAAAATTCAGTAAGACAGTGTGAAATTGACATAGGAGTAGACAAAGTAAGAACCCCATGCACATGTGGAAACTTGATATATGACAAAGGTGGCGTAACAGGTCATTGGGGAAGGAGGGACAAGGCCATAAATGGCACTCATGTGATGAAAAAAATAGTTTCCTACTTCACACATACACGAAAATCAATTGCAAGTGAAATAAATACTTAAATGGGAAAAGCGAAACTTTTAGAAGAAAATATGAAAAGACTTTTATCATCTCAGAAGGGAGAAAGATTTCTTAAACCAAATACAAAAAAGAGCTAACCATAAAGCCTAAGATTGAGAAATAGAACTACGCTAAAGAAATGATTAAAAAAAAACCTGAGAAAACAAGCTCCAAACCGGAAGGTGTTTGTGGCATGTATTAATTACTTTATAAAGAATTAGTATGCAGTATAAAGAACCTGTAGTAAAAAGATAAGCAACTGAAGAAAAAAATGGGCAAAAGGCATGAACAAGAATTTCACAGAACAGGAAACAAGAATGGCTAGTAATCCACATGAAAAAATGTGCAACTTCATTAGTAACCAGGTAAATGCAGATTAATACTACAATAAGATACCATTTTACACTCTTTTGACAAAAATTTAAAAATCCGACAATTCCAAGTATTTGAGAGGGATATAGATACTGTTGATGGAAATAAAATGTTAACCACTTTGGAAAATGATTTTGTGTTATTTTGCAAAGGTAAATGTCCGTATGCTACAACCTAGCAGTTCCTCTTCTGGTATACTCGAGAAATCTTTGGGCATGTACACAAGGAGATATGTACAAGAATGTTCATAGCCATGTATTTGTGGGGTTTTTTTGGTTTTTTGGTTTTTTTGCTGAAAGATAAGGTTTTTTTTGTTTTGTTTTTTTATTTCAGCATATTATAGGGGTACAGATGTTTAGGTTATG
The DNA here is from genome assembly GCA_004363605.1 of Indri indri. Taxonomy (NCBI): domain Eukaryota; kingdom Metazoa; phylum Chordata; class Mammalia; order Primates; family Indriidae; genus Indri; species Indri indri. Next base: position 32,383 of record RJWJ010008487.1, read on the forward strand.
TATGTTGCCCTTACCCCCCTGTCCCCCCCATAGCCATGTATTTGGAATAGCAAAAAATCCAGAAACAACTCAAATGACCATTGACAGGAGAGTGGATAATTAAATTATAGTGAATGCATAAAATGGAGTATTAGGTAGCTGTGAAAATGAATAAATTACAACCATGGACACCATATTGTTAGATATAATGTTGCATAAAATGACTGTATTTTCTGGATATATTATACCATTTTAATAAAATTCAAAAACAAATACAACTAAAATATGTTGTTTATGGAAAATGTATAGTAAAATTAGTTTTTAAAAAAGCAAAAGGGGCTAGGTGCAGTGGCTCATGCCTGTAATCTCAGCACTTTGGGAGGCTGAGGAGGAAGGATTGCTTGAGGCCAAGAGCTCAAAACTAGCCTGGATAACATAGCAAGACCCTATCTCTACAAAGTAAAAATTTTAAAAATTAGCCACACGTAGTGGTACATGCTAACAGTCCCAGCTACTTGGGAGGCTCAAGATCACTGGAGCCCAGGAATTGGAGGTTGCAGTGAACTATGATCATGCCACTGCACTCTAGCCTGAGCTACAGAGCAAGACCCTGTTTACAAAAAAAAAAAAAAAAAGGCAAAAGAATGATAATCATAAATTCAGGAAAGTGGTTGTCTCTGGGAGGAAGGTCAGGGATTGGGAAAAAGTATAGGAGCACATGGGTAGTACTTAAAATAATCCAATCTTAAGCTGGGTGGTGGACTCAAGGGTACTTCTTCTATCATTGTGGTTTACACCTTAAATTTATAGAACATTTTATGTGGATATAATGTTATAGATAAGGATACTTTTTTAAAAAGAAGCAATGGGGTGAAGTGGGGCCACAATTTTGTCCTTAATTCCAAAATATGTTTTTCCATGGAGGGTGTTAGGGTTGGTTAAAAAAATAATCATAATAATCTTTTCCTAGTCATTAAATTAAGTATACAGGAAAGTACATTCCAGGGCACCATGATGCCCAATTCTGTTGTATTTCATACAGTTCTGTGCTGGTTAGACAGATTAAATTTCAAACATACATTTACTTTGAGGAACAAGAAAATATATGAAAAACAATGCTTGTAGGAAAGTGTCAGGAATAACAAAAAAATATCTTGAAAAAGAAGAATAAAGTTGGAGGCTCACAAGTCATGATTTCACAAGTTATAATTATAGTAATTAAGAGAGTGTGGTATTTATTGGTTTATGGATAGAACAATGGAATACAATTGAGAGTCCAGAAATAAACCTTGTCTTTTATAATCAATTGATCTTCAGCAAGAGCGCCAAGACAATTTAATGGGGAAAGAATAGTTTTTTTCAACGAATGATACTGGGACTACTGGATACTTTTTCCACATGGAAAAGAAAGAAGTGCCACCCCTACCTCACACCATGTGTAAAAAATTAACTCAAGTCGATCAAAGACCTAAATGTAAAAGCTAAAACTATTGAATTTTTAGAAAAAAATGTAAGTATAAATCTTCATGACCTTAGATTAATGAATGGTTTCTTAGATATGACACCAAAAGCATAAGCAACCAAATAAAAAACAGATAAGTAGACTTTATCAAAATTGAACCTTTTGTGCTTCAAAGGACACTATCAAGAAAGTGAAAAGATAACCATAGAGTGAGAAAAGTTTTATAAATTACATATCTGATAAGGGAGATGTATCTAAAATATAAAAGAACTACTACAACCTAACAATAAAAGGACAAATAATCCAGTTAAAAATGGGTAAAGAGTAAAGTAGGCATTTCCCCAGGGAAGATACACAAATGGACAATAAGTACATCAAAAGATGCTCAAAATCATTAGTCATTAAGGAAATGCAAATCAAAAACACAATGAGATACCACTTCACACCCACTAGGATGGCTGTAATAAAAAAAAGCCATCCCATTATTATGGGCAATAATTTGCATTGTCAAGAATGCAAAGAAACTGGAACTGTCATAAACTGCTGGTGAGACTGTAAAATGGTATGGCAGTTTCTCAGAAAGTTAAACGTAGAGTTACCATATGACCCAGCTGTTCTACTCCTAGCTATATCCCCAAGAGAATGGAAAACATATGTTCATACAACAGCTTGTGCGCAAATGTTCATAGCAGCATTGTTTCATTATAGCTAAAAAGTAAAAACACCAGCCTGGGCAACATAGTGAGACTCCATCTCTACAAAAAATTTAAAAATTAGCTGAGTATAGTGGTATGTGCTTGTAGTCCTAGCTACTCAGGAGGCTGAGGCAAGAGGATCACTTGAGCCCAGGAGTTTGAGGATATAGTGAGCTATGATCATGCCACTGCACTCCAGCCTGGGAGACAGAACAAGACCCCGTCTCAAAAGAAAAAAAGTAGAAACAACCTATCACCCATCACCTGTTTAATGGATAAACATAAGGTGTATAGTCATACCAATGTAATATTATTTGGCCATAAAAGGAATAAAATTCTGATATGTGCTACAACCTTGAAAACATAATGCTGAGAGAAAGAAGCCAGACACAGAAGGTCACATCGTGTGATTCTGATTATATGAAATGTCTTCCATAGGTAAATCTGTAGAGACAGAAATTAGATTACTAGTTGCCAAGAACTGGGGGGAGAAAAGAATGGGGAATAACTGCTAATGGATGTGGGGTTTCTTTTTGAGGTGATGAAAATGTTCTGAAATTAAATAATGGTGATGGTTGCACAACCTTGTGAATATACTAAAAAACCACTGGTTTGTGCATTTTAAATGGGTGATATGTGGATTATATCTTAATAAAGCTGGGTTTGGGGCCGGGCATGGTGGCTCACACCTGTAATCCTAGCACTCTGGGAGGCCGAGGTGGGAGGATTGTTTAAGCTCAGGAGTTCGAGACCAATCTGAGCAAGAGTGAGAACCCATTTCTATTTTATATTAAAATTAAAAAAATTAAATATGTAAAAAAGCTGGGTTTGGGTGTTTTTTGTGGTTTGTTTTTAAAGTGTCAGGAATAAAACTTTAAAATATTTTTACTATTTTTGATCTTTAGAATCTACTACTCAGCATTTAGAAATTATTCCTGTAGTTTCGACTAATCATATGTTTGCATAGGAAAGAAATGTTATGAAGTGAAAGAAACTATTGCTTAATTCTGAGCTGTGGATGATATGAATTTAATGTTATAAATTTCTTACTGCATAATTATGATTTTCTTTTTTTTTGAGAGAGAGAGAGAGAGAGTCTCACTGTGTTGCCTGGGCTAGAGTGCCATGGCATCAGCCTAGCTCACAGCAACCTCAAACTCCTGGGCTCAAGCAATCCTTCTGCCTCAGCCTCCCAAAGTAGCTGGGACTACAGGCATGCGCCACCATGCCCGGCTAATTTTTTCTATATATTTTTAGTTGTCTGATTAATTTCTTTCTATTTTTAGTAGAGACGGGGTCTCGCTCTTGCTCAGGCTGGTCTCGAACTCCCGAGCTCAAACAGTCTGCCCGCCTCGGCCTCCCAGAGTGCTAGGATTACAGGCGTGAGCCACCGCGCCCGGCCCATAATTATGATTTTCAATTCCTGTTTAGCCCTCTTTCTCTGGGCTTTAAGGGATGTAAGTAAACTTAAAAGAATGAAGGAAAAAAATCAGGATCCTCAGATTTCTAAAACAAACAATATATTGTGAGAGAAGTTGCTGAATCTCCTTCCCATATTTTATTAGTTTATAGCTGTGGTGCCTAGTTTATTTGAGAGTAAACTTAAAGGCGGGGAATTGGTTGGATGATTCTTTAATTTTTTTCTTTTATAATGTGCTCACTTACCATTGCAATGCTTGAAGTATAAAAGAAAGCTCATGGAATTCATTGTTGACCAGGTGGATTTTTTTTGTTGTCGAGATGGAGTCTCGCTATGTTGCCCAGGCTGGTCTCGAACTCTTGGGCTCAAGCAATCCTTCCACGTTGGCCTCCTGAGTAGCTGGGACTACAGGTGCATGCCACTGTATCTGTCAAGCTCCAGAATTCTGATTGCCTCTTTCATCCTGTGGAAATAGAACTTTGTAAGACATTTGAATTGTCAGAATTTCTTTGAGCAAAGCTTTATGACCCTGGTATAAGGAAAAATATTTGCAGAAAATGTTGTTAACGTTCTTTGTAAGAGTGGAGTATATACAGGTTTCATGAGAACCTGGCCTATCTTTAGAGACTTCCTAGTGCTGGTTGATTTCATTCATATAAATGGAAAAAAAACCCTGCATCTTTCCCTTCCTGTATTTAATTGGGATATTGAGCCAGTGGTTATCTTAAGAATTTTTAGGCTTAAGGTAAATAAGAGGTAGTTGATTTTCTTTTGTCCTAGCAGTTAAAATTATGACTAGAAAATATACATTTTTGCTTAGTCAATATTTTTCAACCATAAATTCAAACAGTTGGGGAACCTATGGATTAAAAGAGACTTAGAAGTATGTCCATCAGTTGCACTTTGTAGCCCTTTTGTAACTGGATTCAAACAAACTGTTTAGAAAATACAGACAGTTGTAAATTTGAATTCTGGCTAGGTCTTTGATATTGAAGAATTATTATAAACTTTAGGAGTGATAATGGTGGTCTGATTCTTTCTCTTTTATTAAAGTCCTTATCATATAGAGTTACATACTGAAGTGTTTACAGATGTTATGATCCAGAACCTGTTTCAAAATAATATGGGAACTATAAGTGGGTGGGAGGTATAGATAAAATAAGATTGGCCGTAAATTATTGTTGAAGCTGGTTGATGGGTACATTGGAGGTTCATTGTAGTATTCTATTTTTGTATATGTTTGAATTTCTCCATAACACATAAAATTTTAAAATATATATGGTCAATAAATTGCCAGTATAATTATCATAGACAGAACTTGTTTGAATTTTTTGTTTTGTTTATTTGTCAACCTCTACAATCACTAGTCTGCTGGCTTAGTAACTGAGGGTCTAGTCTACTGAGGAGCTTTCAATTTCTGGGCAAGTGTAGGACAAGCCACTGTTGGCTCATTAATAGCCACCTATGTTCCCATTCTTTTGTGGTCTAACTTTGTAGCCTAACTGCAGTGACTCTATCTGTCAAGTGGAACATATATTTCAGAGGGACCCATCCCATTCTGGTGATTTGGGGTAGAAAGTTGAGGCAACCTTTTGGGCCCAGAGGTGGCTGGGCTGAGCCAGTGGCACCCACTCTCTGGCTCTGCCCATTCCACTGCCCACACCACCCCCCATAACAGAACAGGCTATCTCCTTCACCAAAGACTTCCTGACTGGAGGCATCGCCACCACTATCTCCAAGATGGTCGTGAGCCCCATTGAGCAGGTCAAGCTGCTGCAGCAGGTGCAACATGCCAGCAAGCAGATCATGGCCAACAAGCAGTACAGAGGCATCATGGGCTGCATTTTCTACATGCCCAAGGAGCAGGGCATGCTGTCTTCCTGGAGGGGCAACCTCACCAATGTCATCCCCTGCTTCCCCACACAAGCTGTTAACTTCACCTTCAAGGATAAGTACAAGCAGGTTTTCCTTGGGAGGATGGACAAACACACAGTTCTGGAGGTATTTTTTGGGCAACCTGGCCTCTGGAGGGGTGGCCAAGGCCACCTCATTCTGCTTCATCTACCCCCTGGATTTCACCAGAACCTACCTGACCGCCAACGTTAGGAAGTTGGATACAGACTTCAAAGGCCTGGGACACTGTCTGGTGAAGATCACTGAGTCTGACAAGATCTGGGGCCTATATCAGTGCTTCAACGTTTCAGTGTAGGCCTCATCATCTACTAGGAGGCCTACTTCCGTGTGAACGACTCAGCCAAAGGCATGCTCCCTGACCCCAAGAACACCCACATCATGGTGAGCTGCATGATAGCCCAGACCATGACAGTCATGCTGACATGAAGCCCTACCCCTCAACACCATGCAGTAGTGGGTGATGATGCAGTCTGGGCACAAAGGAGCTGACGCTGTGAACACAGGCACCCTCACTAATCAGAGGAAGATCTTCAAAGACAAAGAGGGCAAAGTCTTCTTCAAGGGCACGTGGTCCAACATCCTCAGAGGCATGGGAGAAGCCTTCACGCTAGCCCTGTACCATGAGCTGAAAAGAGTCATCTAAGTGCATCTGTCTCCCCAGTGGGAGAAATGGGAACCAAGGGAATCAAGCAGAATATTTTACTGTTCAGGACCATTGACCTTCAAGAAATTCTAGTCATCTGTCCTGGCCAGATCATGTCTGTAGAGGGCTGGGGAAGACTCTAGAAAAGGGGCTCATTGTGACCTCGTTTGACCATTGGCAGCTGATTCCATGTATTGATTATTAGGGGGAGGGAAATCATATTGTGGGCCCACGAGAGAGGCAGTTCTGCTACTCAGACCTAGAGTCCAGATGATTGTAGGAATTGTGTTTAAGTATTTATTTAAAACAAAAAATCATGTCTCCCGTTTGTACTTAAGCACAAGCTCCTCTTTTGCACAGCTGACTATTGCAATTATGTTCTATGTCGGGCATTCTGCTGCAAAACAATAAAAACAGGACACTGAGAACAAAAAAAAAAGTTGAAGCAGTATTTTGTTTGGATCCAGCTTAGGTATATTAGCTCTCTGAAATTTTCTATCTGGTTTTGAGTATTCTTTGTAAACCAGTAAACAGTGTTAATGATTTTTTTTAACCAAACATAATGAAATAGAGGACTTTAAAAATATTTATAAAATTACATTTCTTAAAAATGAAAAGAATTGAAGATGTTTCAATAATAATTACCACAGTTTGTTAATACTTGTTCATGAATGGATCATCTTCTGAAGTCATACCATTTTCCCTTGGTGTGGGTTAGTTTTTGACCAAGTCTTCTGTTTATTAACCCTGATGACATAAAGAGAAAGAAGGTAGGTAGCCTCTCAGTCTCTGTGTTCCCATACCTATAAAAGGCAGTGGTTGTTTAGAGAATCTATTGCATTTCTCAGATTTGACTCACTCGGAAGAGATACCACTCTTTAGATGTACTTGCTGAATTAATATTCCTTTTTTAAAAAAATTAAGAGAGATTAGCTAACAACAAATTACATTCTGACAAAATAAGTTTTACCTAGTTTAAACATGGAAAAAGACTTACATGTTCTCTTGTTTCTGCTGATTTGATGTGAGGAGATTACGTGTGGTGACTTAAATCATCAGAGTCAAGGTGATGGCCAACATAGAAGTCTTAATGTGTCTTTCATCCTTAGTTACGACATATGGGTGAACTGTTAGTGAACTTCCCCTACCCACCTATTTTTCTGTTAGTTGTGGATTGGGGTGAAGCTTAAATTTTTGATGACATTAACCTGAGGTAAGTGGCAGTCTTGGATATTTTGATATCTGGGACACCATTTCTTAGACTATAATGTTTCTTACAAAATGTGGGTTTAACATCGTTTCTAACATTTTTTTTTTTCCTTCCTTTTACCCTTTAGCTGGCAATCCTTTGGTCCAGCAAGGTGGACAGCCGCTTATCCTGACCCAGAATCCAGCCCCAGGTCTGGGCACAATGGTTACTCAACCGGTATTGAGGCCTGTCCAGGTCATGCAGAATGCCAATCATGTGACTAGTTCCCCTGTGGCCTCACAACCAATATTTATCACTACACAGGTGAGTAGGACTCTGAATTTTAGGATTGGTAGAGGAGAGAAAGACTATGTGAACCTCTGGAGGTTCTGACTTAGGTAGGGTCTTTAGCATCATTAGGAATGGTTCTAAATCTTGCCTTTTGACCTGGCTTTCTCATTTGCTGTTTGTAATTTGATACTGACTGTAGAAAGCCCAAAATAGTATCTTGGCTGGTTAATTTTCTCTTCATACCCCTTAGAGGTTTATTAAATGATTGGATTAAGGTCCAGGCAGAAATTAACAGGAAAGCTTGGATTAGGAAGCCTTAACACTTGGCTTTCACAGCTACTCGCCCTTTGCTTGGGCTGCTTTTCTTCACATGGGGTGAGTTGACTTTAGGAGCTCTATATGTGAAATTGGTGAAGTACATGGAGACCTTTGGGAGATAAGGAAGATATGTGATATGGTAAATAGAAGGTGAAAGCCTAATTCTGAGTGTAGATTCTAAAGGCAAATTTTGTTTCTCTGCCTGTGGCTTCCTGAGTTACAAACTCTTCTCTGATAAATTTGCCAGAGATTTATGGCCTTCGAAGTAGGCTTCGCAAATAATTTCTTAGGATTGTTTGTATCTTGAATCACTCCAATGAATGAAACTAACAGTTTAGTGTCTGGTTTTTTTTTTTCCCCTTCTATACTTTTAGCAGTTTAGGGGGCCAGTGTGTAGATGAGGTTTTTTTTAAGCTGAGGTTCTCTTAAGTCAGGAAGTAGATTTTCATTTTTGCTTATATGTGCCAAAGCTTATTCTCTAGTTTTGATACTTTGACACTCAAAACTTTGCTGAAATTTCCTAAATTTTCCCATCTCAGTCATGTAAAAGCTCTAACTCTAGAGAGAGAACCATTAAATAAGAGTATGGGAAATGTTTTAGATGTAAGTCATACTTAATCTCTGCTAATGTTAGTTGGTCTCCATGTTGAAGATTATTTTGCTTTTTAATTCAGGGATTTCCTGTAAGGAATGTCCGGCCTGTACAGAATGCAATGAATCAAGTTGGGATTGTATTGAATGTACAGCAAGGCCAAACGGTTAGACCAATTACATTAGTCCCAGGTAAGGAAAAATGTCTGTCCATTTGGAATAAACTGGCATCCAGAAGATTTGTTTTTATTGCTTCAGAATACTCTAGGTCATTTAAAAAGTGTACTTAAAGAAAATTTTAAAATATAAAATCTTAATGACTTTCACCCAATTTTTAATAAACTTTCTAGTCTTTGGCCAGGGTGGTAGTTTTATTTATTTTTGTGTTTAGCTTTTCACCACCCTTCGTGAGATAGTGAAACAGGGTTTATAGTCATTTTTCTGTAACTGGTATTTTAGTCAGCTATTAAATTTGTTATCCTGAAGAAATGTTATTAATGCAAATTTCTAAATTCCATACTCCTTATATACATCTCACTTCCAAGATGGGATTTATAAACTTTATTTTGCTTTAGTTTTATAGCAGATTTTAGGTATAAATTAAACAAATGACATAACATTTGTAAATATATACTACCAATGACTAGATAGTATTTTTCTAATTTCAAAATATTAAGGGGATGCAAATGTTTTTGTTACATGGATAGCTTTTAATAATAATGCTTAAGTCAGAGCTGTTAGCGCACCCATCACCTGAATATAGTGTTCATTGTACCCGTTAGGTTTTTACCCCTTCCCTGCCCTCCTTTTTTTGATTTCCAGTGACTTGTACTTCTCTCTGTGCCCACTGATTAGTTCCAAATTATTAGATGGTATTTTTTAAAATATACTGAGAGGAATAATTTTTAAAAGTCCTGTAATTTTCCCTTATTTCTTCATTTAGTATATGTCAGTTGTCTCGCTGTGTTTCCTAGGCTGATATCAAACTCCTGTCCTCAAGCGATCCTCACTGCCTCGGCCCCTGGGCCTCCCGAGTAGCTGGGTTAGAGGCATGAGCTACCATGCCCAGCTGGTTTTTGGTTATTTGTACACAGAGCCCACAGGGGTTTTGGGGGCCCTCAGTCTGATTAGCTTACCCTATCACGTTCTGGTATTTCTTAAATACTTCTCAGTGGAATTGTGTACAGTTGAGTCAGGAGACATTCTCCTTTGAGACATTCTGATAGAATGGTATAATCTGTCTTCTGCTTGAATTTATATAAAAGAATGGAAAACTCCTTTAGTATTCTGAGAAAGAAGGATTCCTTTTTTCAGTACCAACTCTGCCGTTTGGCCTATGTACACCCATACTGCCTCCCACTCTTTATCTTCTGGTACCGAGGTCAAAATACTGATTATATTCTTAGACTAAAAAAGGTAGTATGATAAGGTGTTTTGGGAAAAGTTGATGGAAATCTTCAGTTTAATGTTTTTGGGTTACCTCGGCTAATTTCTTTTGTCAGTTTGGATACCTACTGCTTTTAGACTTTAGAATCTTTACTGCTCTTGGTAACCTCTGGTGATCACCCATCAGTTTGGGGAAATAATGTTTTCCTGTTGTAGTATTTCCAGTAAAGTCAGGGAGAATGTATCATAGGTGAGGTCACTGACTAAGATTTGGTACTTTGTCTCTGTTTTAAAGCCCCAGGTACCCAGTTTGTTAAGCCGACAGTTGGAGTCCCACAAGTGTTCTCTCAGATGACCCCAGTGAGGCCAGGCTCCACCATGCCTGTGAGGCCCACCACCAACACCTTCACCACTGTCATCCCAGCCACTCTCACCATTCGAAGCACCGTCCCACAGTCCCAGTCCCAGCAGACCAAGTCCACTCCCAGCACTTCCACCACCCCCACTGCCACACAGCCGACCTCACTGGGGCAACTAGCAGTTCAGCCTCCAGGCCAGTCAAACCAGACCACGAATCCTAAGCTAGGTAAGGCTTGGGAAGAGAAGATGGCAGAGCTAGTCTGGGGTGGTGGGTGGAGAACAGATGATTATCACTTGGTCATCATAGCTCCCTCTTTCCCCTCTCCACCTGCAGTGAGCATTGCCAGCTTTGTCACTGTGAAGCGACCTGGTGTTACAGGTGAAAATAGCAATGAAGTGGCCAAATTGGTGAATACCCTTAACACCATCCCTTCCCTGGGCCAGAGTCCTGGACCAGTGGTGGTATCCAACAACAGCTCTGCCCATGGCTCTCAAAGAACCAGTGGACCTGAGTCTTCAATGAAAGGTATAATAACCTAAGGAGACCCTGAGCAGCCAGTCATTCAAAAACATTAATAAATAAAGTGTTTGTTGAATCAGAACTCTATACTCTGAAATAAGCAAATGAAGTAGAATATGGTTGCTGTGATCTGTTCTCCCAAAAACTTTAGTGAAGTAATAAGTAGGATAGCCACTTGTGAAAAATGTAACTGAATCAGCTATAAGGAATTCTGTGTATAATTGTGCTTTGGGGATTAGTGACATGGATTGATTGATTGGAGATGGCTGGGATAATCAAAGATAACTTCATAGGAGAGGTGGATTTCTGAACAAAGTTTTAAAGTTGGCATATGGCAGAGAGGTCTGTAGGTAGAGAAGGATATGAGCCATGAGGGTTTTTAATGGTGTATTGCAGAGGTTGGTAAAGTTTTTTGTAAAGGGCCCCGGCAGTAAATATTCTAGGTAGGCATTGTGTACAATTACAGTCTCTGGTGCAGCTACTCGGGTGTGCCATTGTGGTGTGAAAGCAGCCATAGATAATACATAAACGAACGAGCATGGTTGTGTTCCACTAAAATAATTTATGGGCTCTGAAATTTGAATTTCATGTAATTTTTATGTGTTGAAAATTTAATTCTTTTACTTTTGTTTCAACCATTTAAAAACATAAAAACCTTTAACAAATCGTATTAGGAAAACTGTACATCCACATCAAAAAAAATGAAGTTGGACCCTTTATGCCAATACAAAAATTAACTCAAAATGGATCAAAGACCTAAATATGAACTAAAACTATGAAACTCTTAAAAGAAAACATAGGGGGGAAAGCTTCAGGGTTTGGATTTGACAGTGATTTCTGTTCCTTGGATATGATACCAAAAGCACAGACAAGAAAAAAAAATAGGTAAATTGAATTATATCAAAATTTAAAACATTTGTGCAATAAGGGACACTATGAACACAGTGAAAATGCAATCCACAGAATGAGAGAACATATTTGCAAAGAATATATCTGATAAGGGGTAATATCCAGAATATGTAAAGAACTCCTACAACTCAACAACAAAAAAACCCAAGCAACCTCATTAAAAATGGGCAAAGGACTTAAGTAGACATTTTTCCAAAGAAAATTATTAAATGGCCAACAAGCTCATGAGAAGATGCTCAGCATCCCTAATTAATCATTAGGGAAATACAAATCAAAACCACAGTAAGATACCATCTCACACCCATTATGATGGTTACTATCAAAAAACCAGAAAAAAAATAAATATTGGTGAGGATGTGGGGAAAGTGGAACCCTTACACACTGTTAGTAGGAATGTAAAATGATGCAGCCACTTTGGAAAACATTGCAGTGATTCTCAAAAAATTAAAAAATATTATTACTCTGTGCTCCAGGAATTCCGTCTCTGAGTATATATATATACCCAAAAGAATTGAAAGCAGGGACTAGAACAGATTTTTGTACACCCATGTTCATAGCAGCAGCATTCACAGTAGCAGAAAGGTGAAAACAACCCAAGTGTCTGTAGACGAATGAGTGAATAAACAAAATGTAGTATGCACATACGGTGGTATATTGTTCATGCTTAAAAAGGAAGGAAATTTTGACACATGCTACAACATGGTTGAACCTTGAGGACATTGTGTTAAGTGAAATAAGCTAGTCACAGAAGGACAAATAATGTATGATCCCACTTACATGAGGTACTTAGAGTAGTCAAATTCATAGAGACAGAAAGTAGAATGGTGGTTGCCAGAGCCTGGAGGGAGGGAGAAATAGTTGGTTTTTAATGGGTACAGAGTTTCAGTTCTGCAAGATGAAGAGTTCTGGAAATTGCTTGCACAAAATTATGAATGCATTTAACAATACTGAAATGTAAAAATGGTTAAGATGATAAATTTTGTTATGTATATTTCACCACAATTTTTTTTAATCTTGTAAAAATTATTCTTAGCTTATGGGCCAAATAAGAACTGGCAGCTGGGCTGGATTTGGTCTACCACCTGTAGTTTGTTGACCCTTGGCCTAGAATCAGAAAAACAGTAAAAGGAGTGTGCCTCAAACACAGTGATCACTCATGCTTGCTTACCCTTTGATATATCTCTCAGGGAATGTTTGACCTCATCGTAAAAGGTTAGTAATTTTTTTCCAGTATCATTGTATTAATCTTATAAGTTTTTCTTGCTTCTTCCAGGGACCTCTTCCATCCCAGTGTTTGACCTCCAGGATGGTGGACGGAAAATATGTCCACGATGTAATGCTCAATTTCGTGTTACTGAAGCTCTGAGAGGTCACATGTGTGTAAGTGATATCACCTCTGATAGCGATCCAGCTTAAGTGGCTACTGTGTATACCTCCATTAATAATTGGAAGCTTGTGAAATGGGGCTCTAAAATGACTTGGAAGCTTTTTAAAAGGTTGCTTTCTCTCTTGGTCTGTTTTAGAAGAGCTGTGTACTTGGGAATGTGATAGGATACATTTAAAGACCCTCAGATAGAACATACATGACCTTACTTCCTTAGCATGATAGATTTTGAAACCACACAGGAGGACAGATTTGTAGATAATAAATAAGAACTCAAATCACATTGGTCCCAGTTCATTTTCTGTTAATCGTGTCATTGGATGAAACAGGAGGTATCATCTGGTCCCATTCGTTAGCCTTTTCACTTTTGGGTATTAGCCCAGATGCAAAGGTTGGAACTTCTTTTTGCCAGGGGGAGCACAGAGCCAAATTATATTAGTGAGTGGTTAAAGGATCTAAGGTAGGCAGAAGGAAGAAAGTACAAGATATGGTTCTTGTGGTGGCATATGGCTGTGGATATATGCTAGAAAAAGCGAAACCTGGAAACGCTAGAGAACTGAAGAGTGAAAGCTAGATGAGAATACCTAGAACCAAACTTACCAAGGAATTTAGTGAAGTTAAGCACATTCTAGCCTCCAAGATAACCAGAATGATCAGATGTCTTTCTTTATAGTACTGTTGCCCAGAAATGGTTGAATACCAGAAGAAAGGAAAGTCCCTGGATTCAGAACCCAGTGTCCCTTCAGCAGCAAAGCCCGCATCCCCTGAAAAAACAATTCCTGTTGCTTCCCCACCCTCTTCTACACCTATTCCTGCTCTGTCACCACCAACCAAAGTACCAGAGCCAAATGAGAATGTGGGTGATGCTGTCCAGACCAAGCTCATTATGCTGGTAGATGACTTCTACTACGGACGGGATGGTGGCAAAGTAGCCCAGCTCACACACTTCCCTAAGGTCGCCACATCTTTCCGATGCCCACATTGTACCAAAAGGCTAAAAAACAATATTCGGTAAGTGTTGAAGAGCTTTGGGGAGATTACCTTGGACAAGAGAAGACTTAAATTTTTCTACATATTTAAGTCTTTCTCTTTGGAGAATGATCCCATTATACATTCGGGCTGGGTGTTACCATTAAATCAATAACTAGTCCTCTAGAAGGAGATACTGTGGTAATAAAAGATAATTTGGGTAGGGTAAGGGAAACCAGTGCCTCTGCTTCCACAGAACTCTCTAGTGTCAAGAACCCACTATCTTTCTGAGTTCAGAAAAGGACTGTCCCAAACGGAATTTTGGGGGTTGAGGGGAGCAGATAATGTTTATTCTGTGATTCTACCACTGTATTTCTCAAAGGCTACTGATTTTTTATGTTTTCTGTACTTTGTGCTGTGCAACAGATTCATGAACCATATGAAACACCACGTAGAGCTCGATCAGCAGAATGGTGAGGTGGATGGTCATACTATCTGCCAACACTGTTACCGCCAGTTTTCCACTCCCTTCCAGCTCCAGTGCCACTTGGAAAATGTTCATAGTCCCTATGAATCTACTAGTAAGTTTGGAAATCTTAAACTCTGAGGGAATATACCTTGCTCTTTACTCATAGAATGGTGCTGGGGGGAGCCCATTATATTTATTTATATGTGGGTAACAGTGTAGAGGAAGTACTTTGCATATTTGTAGCCAATTCTGTACTTCACTAACCCTATTTTACTGTAAAACTGACTTTTGTTCTGTTCAGGCATGGATCGAGTTTAGATTTAGACCCTGAGTTATTAAGGGCTTTGGTTCAGGATCACTATAGAGAAACAAATGTAAAGAATTTATTTATTTGTTTGTTTGTTTTGAAACAGAGTCTCACTCTCTTGCCCTGGGTAGAGTGCAGTGATGTTGTCATAGCTCTCTGCAACCTCAAACTTCTCAGCTCAAGCAATCCTCCTGTCTCAGCCACCTGAGTAGCTGGGACTACAGACATGTGCCACCATGCCTGGCTAACTTTTCTATTTTTTGTATAGATGGGGTTGCTCTTCTTCAGGCTGGTTTCGAACTCTTGGCCTCAAGCAGTCCTCTCGCCTTGGCACTAGGATTACAGGTGTGAGCCACTGCACCCGGCTAGATCTTTTTATAGAAGGAGCAGTCATCTATATTTGGACTTCTGTTTTAGTTAGTGCATTGATAAGTTTTATGTAGGATAAAAGATAATATTATAAAGTACTTTATCATTAAGATAGTGCTTTCAGTGTAATATATGGTGAGTTGGAGTGTTACCTATACTGTATATTTTACAGATGAGGGGGCACAAGGCTGAACACAAGTTCATAGAAATTAAGTCATTCACGTAAGAGCATACACCTCTAGTGAAGAGACATTGTGAAGATTTGAGCCCAATCTTCAGAATATTTCTAATGTCCTTTACGGGGTTTCTAGTTTTGTTCAAAAGATAAAAATATGTAAATGTAGGAAAATGAGAGAACAGGACAGTATATTAGAAATATATGCATTATATCTGTGGTCCCCAACCCTGGCCACAGACCGCGCTACAGAGCTCTGCCCCCCAGTCTGTGGAAAAACTGTCTTCCATGAAACTTAGGAACTGGGGGAGGAGGGGCTGCACAGCAAAAATTGAGTGGCAGGCAAGAGAGTGAGCAAAGCTTCGTCTGTATTTACAGCCACTCCCCATGGCTCACATCACTGCCTGAGCTCTGGCACCCACCCCACCCCACCCCCTGTATGTGGAAAAATTATCTTCTGCAAAACCGGTCCCTGGTGCCCAAAAAGGCTGGGGACCACTGCAGTATGTGATACGAATGGTAGGTGAACTAGTTCAGAGAGGGGAAAAGATCCTTGTGCCTTTCACAGAAAGTGATGCTTCAACTTTTAGGGTCTTCAAATAAAAGAAAGATTTAGATGGATAGAAATTAGTAAGAAATACTTCTAGGTGATTAGAAACAGCATGATCAAAAGCATAAAGACAAATATGCATATTATCTGGATGCATTTGCTACAGATGAAAATCCTTGACTAAAGATGAATTAAACAGTAACGACCTCTGTTATATCATTTAACTGGGAGATCTAGAAGTGGAGCAGGCTTCAAGCTAGACCTTAACAACTCTCTTGTCTCTGGCTCATAGCAGGTGGCTGCATTAGTCATAGGCACTATGTCCAGACACAAAATTGTCTAGACAAAGAAGAGACCATGTCTCTTTGCCCTTTGTTTCTTTCCTGAATCTGTTTGTTATGAGTGAGGATTGCTTTCCCTTTATATCTCCTTGGCCATAATTGGGTCATAGGCCCATTCCTAAACCAATTATTGGCAAGGGAAATGGAATTGCCTTAAGTAGCTTAGGCTAGCATTGGTCAATAGAAATACAATGTGAGCTTCATGTGTGATGTTAATTTTTTTAGTAGTCACTTTAAATACGGTAGTCCCCCCTTATCTGAGGTCTCGCTTTCCCATGGTTTCAGTTACCCTTTCAGTTACCTTCTGTCAGCTATGGTCCCAAAACAGGTGGAATACAATGCAATAAGATATTTCAAGAGAGAGAGAAACCATATTCACATAACTTTTATTACAGTATATTATAATTGCTCTATTTTGTTATTTTTGTTAATCTTTTAATGGTGCCTAATTTATATAGAGTAGTATCCAAGGTTTCACGTATCCACTGGGGGCCTTGGAAGTAAAGTTTTAAGAAAAAATTGCTGATGTGTTGGCTCACACCTGTAATCCCAGCTACTTGGGAAGCTGAGGCAGGAGGATCACTTAAGGCCATGAGTTCAAGACTAGTCTGGGCAACATAGCAAGATCCCCATCTCTTAAAAAAATTTTTTTTTTAAACCAAGCAAAATTAATTTTAATGGTATATTTTATTTAACTCAATATATCCAACATATAATCATTTCAACAGCATTCTTTTTTTTCCTCATTAAAAAACATTTTTTGAAATACAAATCTTAATTAGGGGTTGCCATATTTCAAGTGTTCACTAGACACATGTTGCTGATGACTGCCATATTGGTCAGTGGAACTTTGGACTAATCATTTGGGAGTAGAATATATGTTGAAATCAACCATTCTGACACATAGTATAGTGCCAGGGTAGCCATCTTGGTCCAGGATAGGACCCAAAATTCTTCACTGTCAGTTACATGGAGCTAGGGTAATCTACACCTTCCAGTGAAAATACCTAACTTATTTTTATATAGAATCTGGTGGGTGAGTTTTTGTCATTCCATATATGTATGGACTCCACAGAGGGAACATCAGTTTTTCCTTATAGAAAGAAGCAGACATTGTAAACCCTCACTGATCTTTTTCTCTTGACTTTCCACTCTATTATCCCTGACTTTTAATTTTTGAGTCTCTTATGACTTAAAATTTATACGGATCAAAA
The DNA here is from genome assembly GCA_004363605.1 of Indri indri. NCBI lineage: Eukaryota > Metazoa > Chordata > Mammalia > Primates > Indriidae > Indri > Indri indri. The sequence goes on from RJWJ010008487.1 coordinate 49,838, forward strand.
AGCACCTTTCCAAAAAAAAAAAAAAAAAAAAAAAAAGCACCTTTCCTTAGTTTATATCAGTTTTATTCTTGGATTCCTTCCTAATTACATTTTTTACACCCATGACAGATCCTGCATAAAAGTAGCTTGATGTATAATAGATGTATATAGTTTCAGGGTACATGCGATGATTTAATACATGCATATAATTTGTAAAAATCACATTGGTGTACTTAGGATATCCATCATCTGAAATATTTGTGTTTTCTTTGTGTTAGAAATGTTTGAATTATTCTTTTCTAGCTATTTTGAAATGTACTATAGATTACTATCAACTATAGTCACCCTACTGATCTATCTAACACTAGGTCTTATTTCTTCTATCAAACCCTGCCTGTATTTGTACCCATTAATCAGCTTCTCTTCATCCCCCTCCCTCTCAATCCTTCCAAGCCTCTGGTAACCATCAGTCTACTCTCTATCTTCATGAGATCCAGCTTTTTAGCTCCCACATACAATTGAGAACATGTGATATTTGTCTTTCTGTGCTTGGCTTATTTCACCTAACATGTTCTCCACTTCCATCCATTTGCTGTAGATGGAACTACAAGGATTTCCTTTTTTTTTTTTTTTTAATGGCGGAGTAATATTTCATTGTGTATATATACCACATTTTCTTTTTTCTCTTTTTTTCTTTAGAGACAGGGTCTCACTCTGTTACCCAGTGCTATCGTATCTCACTGTAACCTTGAATTCCTGGGTTCAAGCAATCCTCCTGCCTTGGCCTCCTAGAGCTCTGGGATTATAAGCATGTACTGCCATGCCCAGCTGTACCACATTTTATCCATTCATTCTTTGATGGGCACTTAGGTTGATTCCATATTTTGGGTATTATAAATAGTGCTGCAATAAACATGGGAGTGCAGATACCTTTTCAAAAAGTAGCTTATTTTTTAATGTTAATATTTTGGGACCTAGCGTTTTCTTTTTAATTTGGTGGAAATTTTTTTCCTTTTGTTTTCTGAAGTGTTTTTAAATTAAATTACAGACATCATGACATTTCACCCCTAAGTACTTTGCTGTGTATCTCTAAAAAAGGATATTTTTCTGTATGTAGCCACATTCCTTTATTAAGACCTAACAGAATTAAGCAGAAATCTTTAACTATCATCTAATACCTAGTTTATTTTCAAATTCCTGAGTTGTCATCAGAGTATCAATGGAGCATTATATTTAATGGTGATAAAAGTATAATCTTAATAGCATTGCATTTTATTCACACTTGCTTAAGGGCAGTGCATGACTAGACACTGTGTGACTCTAGAGGTCAAGTTTGCTTTATGCTGAGTCATAGTCCTTTATATCTCATATAGAGATCTTAATCTGCTTGGTGGTTAGGTTTCCTGTGAACCCCTTGAAATCATATGCAAACTTTGCATATGTAAGCACTTTTCAGGGCAGGATTACATAGTTTTCGTTAGTCTCACAGAGGTTCAGGACTCAAAAATGTTTAAGACTAGTGGTTCATATTCCTGTGTTCCATAGTGACTATCCTTAGCTACATTTTGTCAGATATTCTAACATTGTTCCTCCTGGCATCATTACCCCACCTCCTTAGTACCCAATTAAAGGGAACAAATATAGGTTACTCTTTCAAAAAATCTTATGTTGGTGGAAAGGAGAAAACGGTAGACTGAGGAAGAGGTAAGATTGAGAGAAGGATGCTTTACGGGGCTTAACCATGTTCAGGTGTTAGGAGGAGGAGCTTTTGGAGAAAAAGATTCAAGAGAGGGAGAACTAATAATAGATTGACAGTCTTAGAACATGGAGTGATGAGGTTGGACGAGCCTTAGAGTGGCATAAGGGATCTATCCTTCCATAATTTGAAAAACAGAAATCTGCAGGACTAGGTCTGAATGTAAAAAAAAAATAAAAATAAAAACAGGAAGCAGAAGCTGTAGTAGTTCATGCCTGTTTTTTCAAAGTAGGAGACCATGTTAGGTGTTAAGGAGGTGGCAAGGGGGTGATGATACTCAGAGGGACAGTTTTAGGATAGCCACTATGCAGAATCATTTCATTCTCCCCTCTCGAATCTTCTTCTGTTACCTCTTTCCCGTATATAAATTGATCTGTCAAAGGTTACTAGAGAGCTCTTAAATCCCCTGATATCTATCTTGAGTTCCTACCTCACTAATTTTCTTGGTATGAGATAATACTAATATATGTAAATCTTAGCATGGTGCTTGTGCTTACTGTTGTTTTTATTATTGATGTTGTATGACAGCTGTGGCAATAAAGCTGATACATAGTTGGTTGTAGGAAAAGCCTTTGAGATTGAATGAGATTGCCCAGGGAAATCATAAATAAGAAAGACCTGGACAGAGGGTTGGAAAGCACCAATGCTTAAAGATGGTCTAGAAAAGAAAAAAAAAAATAATTAAAAGAGATAGGTGAATTGAGAGAATTAAAAAGGAGAAAATATTGTCATGCTGTTATCATGTCTACTGTTTCCCAAACGTCATGCACTTTCGTGCCTACATGCCTTTGATCTTGACTTCTCTGTCTCTCAAACCCCCATTCTTTGAAGATTCGGCTTATGTGTCTTCTTAAAGCTTTTCCTCATTCCTCTAGGCAGAATTTATTTATCTGTGTCCTTGTGGCACCTAATGTACCTCTAGGCAGTGGTTCTAAATAAGATTGCAGACCCCTTTGAAAATAAACACAAAATGTGTGAATCCTCTTCCTAGAAAAATACACATTTTACTCTTTTGCAAATAATTTCAAGGGATACCTGGTTTCCCTGAGGCCTGTTCCATGGACCCCAGATGAAAAATTCCTGGCTTTTATGTTTGTTTTACTTTAAAGAATTATTTCAACTTCATTCATCTTTTTTGCAGGGGTGGTGGGGATTAGACATTATACAATAAATGCTTAAAGCTTTAAGTTTACAATTTTCATATTTGCAAAAACTTGAAACTAATTCCAGTTTAAGTAAGAAAATACAAATAACTATCTCATTTTTGGCTATACTGTGTAATTGAAAATGTGTAGCAATTAAAATTTTTACCAAAAATTTAGAATTGCAGACTCATAAACTTGACAGATGGACAATTTCAAAGTATAATTATCTTGAATGTGTTACTGTTGAAAAAAACGATTTACAATAAGGTAAGAACTTCCATTCATGATTGTTGGTCTTTTGATGGAAAATGCTTATTTATACTCACTTAGGTGTTCAATAATGTTCGTTGAATTATTTATGGGAGATAATTTTTGTCTGTCCTCGAGCAGAGGAATGAAGTCATGTATTTAAAAGAATTCATTTGGCAATGGTGTATAAAGAATAGTACTGTGTAAGTTTATTGGAAAGATAAAGGTGGTGTTGGAAGCCAGCTGATTAGCAGTAGGAAGTTATATGGACTTCTACCAAGTTTTTGCTTATTAGAATAGAGAACTGACAATTCCTAGATGCATTTTGAAATAATGGTGACAGAATACATGGTTTGGAGTCTAAGATATTGCCTAAGTTTTTGAGTTCAGGAAGAGATGGGGAAGTAAGAAGGGAAACAATGGTAAGCAGGAAGATGCTGAATTAAGTTAGA